>VIAB01044586.1:8242-18376 GCA_009801035.1 Oophaga pumilio
CCCAGGAAGTACATAAGATGGTGCAAATGAGGGTCTCACCCTTCCAATGACTTGTTGTGAATTAGAACATCTGTAACTTTTGGGGCTTACAAGGTCAACTACTTCCACCAGTAGCACCCCGGTTTTTTGGTGGGCGCCCACAGAGAGGAGGTAGTGGCAAGCTTAGGAAACTGAGTCCATTGAGGTATAAAGCCAGTTAATCTGATTGTCCCAACCTGGACTCTCCAAATGTCTTTGAGATTTCAGTGATGTCAATGGAGCAGATCTGAATTACTCCAGCTGGGGCCTTAAACTGATATACTGTAGAGTGTCAAATCTGTATTCATCCGGTTGGAGTCATGGTGCCTTGGCTACTGTAATGTAGAATCTGTGGAAATAGAGGCAGATCCTCCTTTTCATAGTTCACAGCTCCTATTCAGGCATTTTTCCACAGGATTAGGGAAAGGCGGGAGAAGGTCATCTCTCAATGTTCAAAGAACCTGCACAGTTTGTCCTTTAATATTTGCAGAACAGCAAGCTGCATGAACTGATAAAATGAGTAATCAACATATTAACAAGCATTAATTGTTCAATTATCCTGTGCCTTTGTTTCCCAAGGATAGCAAAACAATATCTGGAAAGACTGATGTAATAGGTAAACAGTAGCCATTCAATATTTCAAGAAACATCAATTCAATCTACAATACGAGTCAACGTTTAGTTTTATATGAACAATAACTCATGTCCCTGAGCCAACTGACTATATGTATGGCATAATTAAGAATTATATGAACAATAGCTCATGTCCCTGGGACTACATAAGTCTGGCATAATTAAAAATAAGCGCAGTGTTATCACATTTCTCCTCCTTCTTAATTAGCCAGATATATTAGGCTTCCGATCTTTCTTCTCCACTCGTCTGGGACAGTCCACTAGTATTTCTTTCAGCACAGACATGAATATAAGAGGTTTCACCTTAATGAGAACTAAAGTTTATATCATCCAGTTTCTTCAAACCATACTTCATATCTTCTATGCAAATAAACTACACAATCCCCATGTCATTCTTGTGCACATCAGTTAAGCAGACATCTCCAGCTTCTCTCTTATGACCTTTTAGATCCTGCCATCTTCGTGATGAGGGAAGCTCTGAGATGAGTATTCTGTATTCAGTGCATTGGAACGAGGGTCTGTTCCTCCTGCAGGGTCCTCCATAACCTCCCCCTGGTCCCTGGCATGACCTGGGAAACTCCACATGTAACCTACAAGAACCGAATTTGTACGCATTGAGTCCAAATATGGTGTCCTCCACATCCCATGGATCCTGGAAACTGATGAAGGAGAATAGTGTGGCACCACCTTCTCCGCAATTCTTCAGCTGGATGGGACGGATTCGCCTGTTTCGATGGAACAACTCCTCTAGCTCCTACTCCCGTACATCAGCCAATGAATTGCCCATGTAATGCGCCCATTCCTCAACTGCTGACCCCCATCCTGGGAGATGGCCACTTGGTGGGCTGGTAAATGGTGTTCTGGGGGTACAATATCTGGTCTGACCAAGGTGATTTAAGACCCAGTGTTCTGAGGTCCCTTGGCCTTGATAATACTATTCTTGACAGGCTGGATCTGGCGATGGTGGAAGCTGTTGTAGGATTGTTAATCTGCCATATAGTGTGGACAGGGTGTATCTTATCATCCTCTTCTGGTGTATCCTAGGTGTAGCATCTTCCAGACCCTGATGGCTCTTTTTGGCAGACATTGACTGTCTGGGCCAGATGGGCTTCATGCATGGGGCCCTGGCCCTAAAGACAATCTTTAACCATGTGTCCAAGTTGCCCACATGTATAATAGTGCCATTGTTTGGGTAAAACACAAGTCCTGTTTGTTAATCGTTTGTTCAATTAACCATTGCCTTTGTTTCCCAAGGATAGTAGAACAATAAGCTGCAAGGACTGATACAAGGGATAAACAGCAGCCATTCAACAATTCAGCAAACATCAGTTCAATTTACAATAAGAGTGAATGTCCAGTATCATATGAACAATAGCTCATGTCACTGGGCCTACTGAATATATGTCTGGCATAATTAAGAATAATTATAATTAATAATTAATAAGAATAAATATGGTGTTGTCAAAGTGCACATATTTCGTATCACTGCGTCTTGAATGACCTCGTCTACAAAACTGTCAAACTAGTAAACCCCTTCAGTGAACTCTATAAAAAAAGTAAGTGTACAAAAATATGCTGTTTCAAAGTGGAATAAAATGTGATGAAAAGTTAAATGTAAATAATAAAGATATTGCTAAAAACATGATCTTGTCCCGCAAAAAACAAGACACGATACATCTCCATCAGCGAAGAAATAAGCAAGTTAGAGCTCTAAGAATATAGTGACGCAAAAATAATTATTTTTCTATAAAATGGTTATTGTTATGTAAAAGCAACAAAACATAAAAAAATATAATATGGGATCACTGTAATTGTTCTGACTTGAAGAATAAAGAAAGCTTATCACTTTTACCACACAGTCAACAACATTAAAAAACAATCTGAATAGCTGTTTTTTGTTTATACTGCCCAACAAAAAATAGAAAGAAATCAAAAAATGTTTTGTACCCAAAAAGGTACCAATAAAAATGTCAATTTATCCTACAAAAAGAAAGCCTTAACATGACTCAGTCGACAGAAATATTGAAAGAATATAGCTCTGAAAATATGCTGATGCAAAAACTTGTTTTTGCAAAAACAAAAAGCGTCTTTTAGAATGTGACAGCAGCAAAACATAGACAATCTATATAAATCTGGTAATGTTGTAATAAGAATATAGGCGTCGCATCATTTATACTGCACGAGGAACTGTTAAAAATATAAATAAAACCAAATTTGATCTACTGTTTATTATTCTGCCTCTCAAAGATTGTAGTAAGACGCGGCTCACAACTACTCTGCACTCTGTGCTGAATGCTTGCACCATGGCTTCCTTGTAAATCTCTAAAATTTGTGAGTGGGAACCTCTGACAGATGATTCCCTATAATGAAGTAAATGGAGACACTATTGAAGCTGTCTGGCCTATGATTGAGCGGTGTCCATCTTTTTAAGCATGCATAAAAGCGCGACTAAGGCACAGTTTTGTGCACTTTGGAAAAGAAGGACATTGCAGACGGAGTCCAGAGTAACTCTACTGCCTCATTATAATGATTGAATCAATTTGAAGTTTCATTTGAATCACATCATTCGGAGATTTAGATGGAAACCACGATGTAAGTGTTCAGTGTAGAGCACAGAATAAATGTGATCGAAAATGTGATGTATAATGTTCACAATAAAAGTTTCAATTCACAAAAATATCAAGTTCTCACTCATGTCCATCATCTGTCAATAGCAATAAAGAGGGTTTCCACATTACTGCTAGCACTAACTCTGGAAAAGCACTGTGTCTCCTCGCCTCCCAAAACAAATCCAGCTAATTTTGTGCTCTCAAATCCAAATGTCCTCTCCCTTCTGAGCCATATGTATGCAAACCATATTTAGCGTCCACATGTTTGTAATTTCTGTACTGATGAGAGATTGCTTAATTTCTGGGTTAATTTCCTAAGAAGCACAAGCTGGGCAACGTACTGGGCACTGCAATGCACGGACACTATAATGGCATATTTGCAATTTTCACTTTGCATCATCTATTGTTGCTTGTTTCTGGAAAACAACCATTGAGTCAGAAACATCATTCCACCAGTAGATAAAACCCCAGAGAAGTGTAATTTTCCAAAGGGAGTCAACTGAGGGAGAGACTGTTCTGCTGTCACTTAGGGGCTCTGCAAAAGGAGTACACAAACTATTCTAGGATAATCTGTGATCCAAAAATCAAAGTCTCTTGCACCTCTCCAGTCCGTCCTCAACTCTGCTGCCCGACTAATCCACCTCTCTCCTCGTTACTCCCCTGTTTCTCCCATCTGCAAATCCCTCCACTGGCTCCAAATTCCCCAACGAATCCAATTCAAACTACTAACATTGACTTACAAAGCCATTCACAACTTGTCCCCTCCCTATATCTCTGAACTAATCTCCCAATATCTTCCCTCATGTAATCCTCCCAAGACCTCCTACTCTCCTCCACACTTATTCATTCCTCACTCAACTGCCTCCAAGATTTCTCCCGAATATCCCCCATCCTTTGGAATTCCACGCCTCAACATGTCCGATTATACACCACCCTTTGATCCTTCAGACTGAACCTGAAAACCCATCTCTTCAGGAAAGCCTACATCCTGCAATAGCCACCCGAGCAGCTGCGTCACCACCACCTGAGCTGCAGCTTCACCACCACCCGATCTGCCGCCTCAACACCAGTGCTGCCGCCTCACCACCACCAGAGCTGCTGCACCCCCGACCTTCTGTCTCTTCCCTATTATCCCTTAGAATGTAAGTCCGCAAGGACAGGGTCCTCTCACCTCTGTACCAGTCTGTCATTGTAAATTTGTTTACTGTAAACGATATCTATAACTTTGTATGTAACCCCTTCTCATGTACAGCACCAAAGAATTAAAGAAGGGCTAACGCATGGATGTTTGGCTGAACATTTAAAATAAAGTTTGGTTCACGTACCAGGACTGATGATAGTAATACTCTCATCATCGTACATCTGCTTTTGCTGAAAGCAAAATGGTTAAATGCAGATGGCAGTGCAAGAAACACACGGTGTTTGGGGTGCCAAATCTGGAAATTAACATGGACTTCCTGGTGAAGTCCATGCTCGGGTTCCGTGACCGAACAGTATGTATTTGGTACAGAACCCGAACTTTACTGATTGGGTTCACCCATCTCTAAAAATAAACTTAAAGAATACCTCCAAGCTTCCCATGAGCTTTCCATGCCTCGCAGCTGTTGAGAGACTCGGTGATTGTGAACTCTGTTAACGTTTAAGTTAAACATCCAGTAAATATCCAGACTTGTGTATAGTGCCTGTACAGCCTGATGCACAGCACACTTCAAACCTGGTTTATAATGCCCGTCCATCCTGGTGCACAGTCCACCTTCAGCGTGATGTATGTCACCCATCCAGCCAGGTGCACAGTCTACCTCCAGTGTGGTGTATAATGCCGATCAGCCTAGTCCACTAGTAGTGTGTAGTGTCTGCTACAACCTTGTGAACAGTTCACTTCCAGCGTGATGTATAATGCAAGTAGATATGAGGAAAGCACCAAATAAGGAATGTGGTTGTAGTGCTGCTGGTGGTGATAGTGGAGCTGCTGCAGGGAGAGGTCGAGGTCATTCAGTGCCTGCTATGTGCCCAAGAGAAAACACCTTCCTCTGGTGCACGCAGGTGCCAGAACGTTCAGCAAATTTTAAAGGTGGTAGATTAGATGATTGACAATGGCTCTATTTCCTTGGCATTGTCTTCCACTTGTTCCTCTGCAGAAAGTGCAGATTTTGCACCTGAGGACCATGGTCATCATTATTTCACCCCACCTCATTTCAAAACAGCCAGACTATCTGAACGCCATGACATGCAGCAGTCTTCTGCTGTTTGATGACTCTGCTAGCTGGGTTCCAAGGCCCATCCTCCTGGCCCTGCCCCACAAGTGGAAGAGACTGAGTGCACAGATGGCCAACCACTTGTTACGTCGGAGGATGAGTACGTGGGAGGACCAGTGCACACAGTCAACGGACCACTGCAGCACATCTCTGAGGATGAGGAAACACAGGTGTCAACTCCTTCCTCTTTTTTCAGTATGCCAATCAGCAAAGAGGGAAGGGATGTGGAATGACAGGAAGATGATGCTAGGGATGATGAGGTCCTAGAACCCACATGGAGGAAATTCCGTCATAGTGATGTGTTAACTTTGGAGGAAGAGGAGGTGGTCATGCTGCCAGAGAGGCACAGCAAAAGATGGAGCAGGATGGAAAAGCACAGCAGCCAGCCCCTAGTCAGCACTTCAGCTGCTATTGCCCATCATGTCCACCATGCCAAGAAAATGAGCACATCAAAGCTTGCTCAATGGAGCATGGCATGGGATTTCTTTAGGGAATGTCTTGACGACAAGTGACAGATGGTGTGCACTCTGTGACATCAAAGACTGAAATGAGGAGTAGATTTTTTGAAGTATGAGTTGCAGAGGAGTTCACATCTTAAAAAGCATGACAGATGTTAGCTTCCTCCTACTCCCTCTTCTCCTGTGGTCTCGGCCTCTTCCTTCCATTCATGATCAACAGGGTCACATGTTTCCCACAAAGAGAGGATGTGACAGCACCATTACCACCAGATTACGACCAGTGTCACCGAGCATCTCCACACCATCCCATGGAAGTGTTCACCTCCCTATCCTTCAAACCATTGAGGGAAAAAGGAGATACCCCCTTAGCCACCCACTAGCCATGGTCCTGAATGCCAGCGTTTAAAAATTACTTGCCTTCAAAATTCTGCCATTTCGGCTAGTCAAGATGGACAGTTTCCAAAAACTGATCGCAGTGGCTGTCTCACAAAAGTTCCCAGCCGCTACAACTTTTCCAGGTGGGCCATCACTACCCAGCACACATGTGTGGTGGAGCAAATCAGGTGTACAATGCGCAATGCCATCAGTGGAAATGTCCACATAACAACACAAATGTGGACCAGTAAGAATGGCCAGCGAAGTTACATCTCTATAACTTCCCACTGGGTCAATGTAGTAGCGGATGGTCGAGAGACGGAAGGCGTTGGACTGCATGTCCTACCACGAACAAGATTGCTGGACGGTCCTCTGACCAGGTGATGTACCAACAAGGTGGAACTCCATCCTGCACATGCTGGAGAGGCTGTATGAGTTTGTAGCAGCAGGCAATAATGGAATTCCAGCTGCATCACATACTAGTGAGTCGCACAGCTGAGCAACCACACTTCAACACCAATAAGGGGACCTCTAAGTGGGATGTGGGGGATATTCTAACAACATGGCCAGCTCTGATGACACCATCATCAGCGCTACAATATCACTTTACCACCTGTATGCTTGCTGGAAATAATTATATATATAAAGAATCCACTCTGCCCTCCCTGTTACTTGAATGTGGACCACCAGTCGCAAGTACCTGAGTCTCTGCTCAAGACTTTTTATTTTTATGTCTATTTTAATGCCTGTTTTTGTGTAACATATTAAACTTTTGAATTGTATACTATATTTTGGACTATTGACTCCATTTTTGACTGGCAGGGAGACACTTTGGAATACCGTATCAATTGGACTGATGGTGCCCCCCTAACAGCTGCGCATGGGCAAAATGCCAGCTCTTTCCTTCTTCCACGATATGCCTCTGATTTGTGAATTTTTGACTTATTGGCAGAAACCAGGGTGATGGTCAGGATTGGTTAGTTTTCATGTTTGCATGATTGAAAAACTCTAAGTAATTTTAGAAACTTTATTGCTACTATTTTCACAGCCCCAATCATTGTGTAATACTATATTTGTATTTATTTTTTTTCCCATAAAAGCAGGGTGGTGCCTTTTGTATTGCAGTATTTCATGTCTGCAATGTTGAAAAAGCTATATAATCCTTCCTCAATTAACATTTTAGATCATCTTTAGTATAAGACACAATAGTATGTAGAAATATAGAGACACTACTAATAAATGACACATAGTCTGACTAATCCTTTTAAACTACAATAAATCAAGAACTTTTTATGCAGTCTCAGCATAACAACAGTAGTGAAAAAGAACAGACATAATATTATTGACTGAACTTGAAAATATAAATAAATCAAATTGTAGAGCCAAATAGACTCGGAGCAGAAATTATTTTAATTGGAGTGCTAATTCCATTCTATTTATTCTACATTGGGAGGTTTTTATCTGTTTGCCTGTGGAAGTATTAAACCCACAATATTAGGAATGTGCTGCTATTTTTCCTTGCAATTATTGTTCAAATTGAATCTGCAATACTTTTACAACTTATGAAGGCATGAAATTTACTTACCGCATATAAATATTTAACTTGTCTGTATCATTGACTGTGACATTCTTTTTTACAATTTGGTATATCATAATTCTTCAGCAAATAAATATTTGAGGAATGTCTTACAACAATTTGTTTTGTATCCTGTACAGAACATGAATCGAATTTAGAGCCAGGCACTACATTGCCCATTCAATGACCCTCAAGTTATCATTTTTAGCAATTTCTTGGTATATTTATTTACTGCTCTAAATCAGGGGCTCTCCAAACGTGACATGGCGTACAATCTCAATTCCAGCCAATTTTGGTTTGAAAAAGTCAAACGGCTCTCCTTCCCTTCCGAGCCCTGCCGTGCTCCCAGACAGTGGTTTTCCCCCACATATGGGGTATCGGCGTACTAAAGGGGAAATTGCACAACAACTTTTTCAGTCCATTTTCTCCTTTTACCCTTGTTTAAAATAAAAAAATTGTTTGTAAAAGATCATTTTTGTGACTAAAAAGTTAAATGCTAATTTTTTGCTTCCAAGTTGCTTCAGCTCCTGTGAAGCACCTGAAGAGTTAATAAACTTCTTGAATGTGGTTTTGAGTACCTTGAGGTGTGCAGTTTTTAGAATGGTGTCACTTTTGGGTATTTTCTACTATATAGACCCCTCACAGTGAGGTGTTCCCTTAAAAAAATGGTTTTGTACAATTTGTTGTAAAAATGAGAAATTGCTGGTCAACTTTTAACCCTTATAACTTCATAATAAAAAAAAAATTGGTTTCAAAATTGTGCTGATGTAAAGTATACATGTGGGAAATGTTATTTAGTAACTATTTTGTGTGACATATTTCTCTGTTTTAAGGGAATAAAAATTCAAAGTTTGAAAATAGCAAAATTTTCAAAATTTTCGCCATATTTCCATTTTTTCATAAATAACCGCAAGTTATATCGAAGAAATGTTACCTCTATCATGAAGTACAATATGTCATGAGAAATCATTCTTAGAATCATGGAGATCCGTTGAAGCGTTCCAGAGTTATAGTCTCATAAAGAGACAGTGGTCAGAATTGTAAAAATTGGCCCGGTCATTAACGTGCAAACCACCCTTGGGGTTAAGGGGTTAAATGGAAGAAGTTTAGCACCACCAGAAGCCTTCCTAGACTTGGTAAGAAAGGTAAAGAAGATCCTCAAGATCACTGTGGCTGAGCTCCAGATCAACAGTATGGAGAAAGTTTCACTTCAGCCCTCCACCAATCGGGCCTTATATGACAGAATGGCCCGACGGAAGCCTCTCCTCAGTGCAAGGCATATGAAAGCCAGCATAGAGTTTGCTAAAAAACACATGAAGGACTCCCAGACTAGGAGAAATAGGATTGTCTGGTCTGATGAGATGAAGATAGACCTTTTAGGTGATAATTCTAAGCAGTATGTGTGGAGAAAACCAGGCACTGTCCATCACCTGCCCAATACAATCCCAACAGTGAAACATGGTGGTGGCAGCATCATGCTCTGGGGGTGTTTTTCAGCTGCAGGGACAGGACGACTGGTTGCCGTTGAAGGAAACATGAATGCGGCCAAGTACAGAGATTAAAACCTCTTCCAGAGGGCTCTGGATCTCAGACTCAGCCGAAGGTTCACCTTTCAACAAGACAATGATCCTAAGCACACAGCTAAAATAACAAAGGAGTGACTTCGGAACAACTCTGTGACCATTCTTGACTGGCCCAGGAAGAGCCCGGACCTAAACCCAATTGAGCACCACTGGAGAGGCCTTAAAATGTCTTTCCACCAACATTCTCCATCCAACCAGATGGAAATGGAGAGGATCTGCAAGGAAGAATGGCGAAGGATACCCAAATCCAGGTGTGAAAAACTCGTTGCATCTTTCCCAAGAAGCCTTATGGCTGTACTAGCTCAAAAGGGTGCTTCTACTCAATACTGAGCAAAGGGTCTGAATACTTATGACCATGTGATATTTCAGTTTTTCTTTTTTATAACATTTATTTTAAATTTACCAAATGGATGCAATGAAACAAAGACTGAAAAATTTAAAGAGGTCTGAATACTTTCCATACCTACTGTAGGTTTTCAAATTTCTCTTGTAAGTTCTGAATGTAGGGGATAATCGGACGTGTTATGCCAAAGAATTATGTAGGATGAGGGATACTTGGAAGAAATATTATAGACGATCGGATGAAGAATGGACAATTGTGAATGAAAGAAGGAGGTATTGGGAGGA
>VIAB01044588.1:0-19421 GCA_009801035.1 Oophaga pumilio
GATTCCCCTTGTGCAGAAGCAGGAACTCGACCCCTAACAAATTGTTACACATAAACACATAAATGGAAACCTGCAAAATTTTTAAAAGCTTTTATTCACTTTTAGAGATCACGGAAATGTTCACAGATTATATTACAGATTGTATGACTGAGAAATGGAAGCCTACAAAATTTTCAAAAGCTTTTTCTCCGTTTTAGAGATTACAGAAATGTACTCCACACTATGAAATGGTGTACGTCTAAGAAACGTAGCCCAGGAAAATGTTTCAACGATTTTTGAGTGTGTTATATAATGCAAAAAAGGATCAAAAAGCACATAATATTTGATGGGTAAAAATATATTCAATTTTTTCAAGTCCCAACAAAAAAAACTGAAGCTACAGGTGGTTTTCACAAAATTAGAATATCATCAAAAAGTTAATTTATTTCAGTTCTTTAATACAAAAAGTGAAACTCATATATTATATAGAGTCATTACAAACAGAGTGATCTATTTCAAGTGTTTATTTCTGTTAATATTGATGATTATGGCTTATAGCCAATGAAAACCCAATAGTCATTATCTCAGTAAATTAGAATAATTAACATAAAACACCTGCAAAGGCTTCTAAAGTGTTTAAAAAGGTCCCTTGATCTGTTTCAGTAGGCTTCACAATCATGGGGAAGACTGCTGACTTGACAGATGTCCAGAAGGCAGACATTGATACACTCCACAAGGAGGGTAAGCTACAAAAGGTCATTACTAAAAAAGCTGGCTGTCGACAGAACATTGTATCCAAGCATATTAATGGAAATTTGAGTGTAAGGAAAAAGTTTGTGAGAAAAAGGTGCACAAGCAACCGGGATAATCGTAGCCTTAAAAGGATTGTTAAGAGAAGGCCATTCAAAAATTTGGAGGAGATTCACAAGGAGTGGACTGCTGCTGGAGTCATTGCTTCAAGAGCCACCACACACAGACTTATCAAGGACATGGGCTACAAGTGACGCATTCCTTGTGTCAAGCCACTCATGACCAATAGACAATGCCAAATGTGTCTTACCTGGGCCAAGGAGAAAAAGAAGTAGATTTTGCATTTCATTTGGAAATCAAGAGTGTGGAGGAAGAGTGGAGAGACACAGAATCCAAGCTGTTTGAGGTCTAGTGTGAAGTTTCCACAATCAGTGATGTTTGGGGAGCCATGTCATCTGCTGGTGTAGGTCCACTGTGTTTTATCAAGACCAAAGTCAGTGCAGCCGTCTACCAGGAAATTTTAGAGCACTTCATGCTTCCCTCTGTCAACAAGCTTGTATCACTGTTATAAAGTATTCTAATTTACTGAGATTATGACTTTTGCGTTTTCATTGGCTGTAAGCCATAATTATCAACATTAACAGAAATAAACACTTGAAATAGATTACTCTACTTGTAATGACTCTATATAATATATGAGTTTCACTTTTTGCATTGAAGAACTGAAATAAATTAACTTTTTGATGATATTCCAATTTTGTGAGAAGCACCTGTATATACTTGCCAATAGACTGCACAGGCCTAATTCCTGTCTACAGACTGGATTCTGTCACTCTCCCTGCTCCTGCGACTTTCTCTCCCTCGCTAGGTTAAGTGCAGATTGTATGTAATATAAACGAATAGCCCTTACAACGGCTCTTAGTATGATAGCTCAGCTTCAGCGCCAGTATCAACACTACAGGCCTCTGATTTGTTATACTGTGTACACAGGCCTAGCCAAGCACTCTCTCCCTCCAATATAAAGTGTCAAAGAGCTGTGCCGAGTCAGTGCCGAGTCATATGAGGCCTGTCCATTTAAAATCCCTGATGATGTCAGTCGGCCAGCCAATCACAGTAATGCCACCACCAAGATGGCAACGGCATTACAGTGACTCACAGGCAATCCCCGCATGCTTATTGGCTGCCTTACAAGAATCATAGATGCAGGGCGGGGATTCAAGTTTTACATCGAGCACGGCCCATTACTCACCGAGTAACGAGCACATCCAAGCACTATGATACTCGAGTGATAACCGAGTATCACTGAGCATGTTCACACATCCCTACAGAAAACCTGTGGTTAATTCTCCAAGATATTTGAAACAACCTGTCTGCTCAGTTCTTTCAAAAACTGCACAGTGTTCAATGAAGTTGATGCTGTTTTGAAGGCAAAGGGTGGTCACACTAAATATTAATATGATTTCTCCTTTGGTCAATCACTTTTACATTAAGTTAATTGATAAAAATAAACTATTAAACATTTCTATTTTTGAAAGCATTCTTACTTTGGAACATTTTTGTATACCTGTCTAAAACGTTTGCACAATATTTTTTCCCTATTTGTATTTGTTCAATTGGCTATTACATGGAATATTGAAAAACGAAATACATGTGTTAATATGGTTTCCATGAAAATGTAATATTTAGAATACCAGCTACTACAATGGTAAATTTACAAAAATGCACATCAATTCACAGGGAATGTTTTTGCTTCTCCATGGCACTTAGTGCTTAATAATGACAAGGATGGATACAAGATGATTGATCCCTATTAAATCTACATGTTTACAAAGAGACATAAGGAATGGAGTTGGAAAAGGAAACAAGATAACATCTGCATATGAGGCTAAAAATATGTTGCAATTTCTATCCAAACTGATATGCATCCTGAGAGGGTACACCTGTAAGGAGAGGACGGGACTGTAGTCATGACCTGAAATACTGTAACATCGATGTCCAATCCTTCCCCTACAGAAAAATGTATTCTTCTCTTCAACATACCTGCATCTCCACATCCAGACTCCCCTGGGCACTTCCCAGGCGACGAGGGTCCCTATTTCAGGTGACCCCAAGTAATGGAGACACAGTCCAGGAAAACTTGAACATTCTCTTTACTAAACACTTCGCACGTTACATCCACAGTTGGCACATCATGGGTTTCACTTGTTTCCTTAACTTTCCCTGCTTTGCTGTTACTTCGCACGTTACATCCACAGTTGGCACATCATGGGTTTCACTTGTTTCCTTATCTTTCCCTGCTTTGCTGTCACTTCTGTGCAGTACACGCCCGGACTGAACCGTCCTAGACTGCTCCCCAGTTCCCTCCTGGCCTGACCTCACCATGATGACAATTTCTTCTGCCTGTTTCGTCCCAGACTCGAAATCATCAGTCACCAGGTTCGGTTGACTCTGGTAAAGCATCCGGCCCATCTGTACCAATCTCGTCGAAGCTCCAACTACCTTCATCTCCTCAGTCCAACTGACTCCTGCCCTTAAAGCATCTTCCCAGGCAATGAGTCGCCACATCTTCCTTCTCTGTATGGGCCCACTGATATGATGCACAGTGGTCGTGGATAATGTGGGCTGCAGCACTTTATTGTTATGTGGCTGCCGAGCTGTCCGGGCCTATAGCCCATGTGGACACTTGGACACTCTGGCCCTGTCTGAACTAACTTCCTAGAAACTTCTCTCTTACTACCCAGCAGCCCCTCCTACACTTAACCCTCTATAGACATCCTATCAAGTATACCTAACAGTGCACTCTAGTATGCCCCCATCTAGTGGCCCGTAAAGGAACTACATCTACCCTTATCTATAGGAACTATATACTAAAGTGCCCTCCTTTAATGTCCCAAAAGGATGCACTCACATACCCTAAACTGTACATGAATATCAATAAACATTATATATAATGAAGAGCATAACAACACGTTATATAATATAACATTAGAAGGAACAGAACATAATATAATACAGTTCTACAGAGAACGGTAACACATGTATGAATGTGGCAGTACCATCAAAGTTTACATAGATATTACCAACATTTGCATATATAAACATCAATACACTGAGAACAATTAGAGGAAGGGAAGCAAGGAGGTAATTCTATCTCACGCCCTTACACACCATGTCACGGTGGGATGGCTCATACACTTTTTTGATCAAAACAGTCTCAACTAAGTACCCCTTATTATTACATGTATTCTTACTATTTACTTGTTTCCTTACTGCAGAGTATTTATATATTTTATGTAATATAAAATATACTTCAAAAAAGTGCAAATAGAATAATAAATTTGTTGCAAATAAAAAAGGTACAAAACACACAAAACTAGACAAAAAACAGGAGCATTGGCAATGATTAAGCTGGCCCTGGTTTCCATCATAAAATGTATCCTGCAATACTCTCATTTTCAATGTCCTGCTCCTATAACGGAGAAGAACAAAGGAAATGAAGAATATAGATGTGAGAACAGCTTAAACCAGTATTTATTCAGACTTTTAGCATAGATGGATGTTTGCAATAAAAGACACTTAGATATTTGAAAACTGCATCAAAAAATGATTGCTTACTTATACTTTTGATAAATAAAAGCCGCAAGAGAAATATTCATATTTATGTATTTATTTCAAAATATGACAATTTTCAGTTTAGAACAAGCTATACATCACATCATCTAAATGACGGAAAGCTTCACACAGTAATTGTATTTCATACAGTGAAAGGAACATGTGGCGCAGTAAAAGGCACTTTTCTCTCCATAACCTTACCGAATACCACACTCCGATCTTTATCATAACAAGACATTAATATGCTAAAGCTTATCAAAACAGACATGAAATGACACATTCAAACAAATCAATAAATAAATATATACATAGGAAGCGACATTAGCCACATGACGCTGGGGCTACCATAAAACAGTATAGTAATAACTAAGGAATAATTATACTGTACAGTGAGAAATGAATACACTTCAGTGTGAAAGCTGAAAACTGACTGGCTACTACTAATCGTGACACTATTAAAAGTAACAGGCATTAATATATTAATATTCTACTACATGGTAGTAAAAAGGAAACAAAACACTATAAAAATAAAGCAACATATACAGGTATGGTTGAACCTTTTACTGTGATTTCACACATCTGTTCCCTTTTCAAATTATCTCCATATTCACTTGAAATATGACTATTAGGCACGAATATCTGGTTGATGACAGAAAATGGATATGGTCAGCAGTTAGATATTTCACATTATATTTTTAGAGAATTTTTATATATAACTTTTTGAGGTTGCTCGTAAATTTTGTGAGTTTTGACACCAGTCCCAGCCAGCTCAATGGAAGTGGGTAGAACATGGGAGTTAGTGATGGCCTGGCCAATTTATGAAAAGTTATATAACTCACACCAATAATGTTACTCCAGTCCTTGAGTGGAGTAACAATTCTGGTGGGGCACATTAATGTGCATTACAATAAGAAGATGTGTTGGTATAACTGGTGAACACATTAAATCACAGCAAAACTCTTCCCAGTTACTACACAGTTATAACCAATCTTCAACAGGAAAATTAGTGATATGAAGAAATAAACTGGTTTCCTTGACTGCATGTTATCAAAAATTAAATTTATATATAAAATATACATAGTCACATTACAAACATAGACGCTGCTTAAACATGAAACGGTATAATTTTCATTCAATAGATTAATAGTACACATGAAATTAAGCAGGTTTATAATGTATCTTATCAGAGAAATCTGCTTTTTATCTCCTGGATTGGTATTTCAGTCTCAATTCAAGGGTAAAATATGTGTTCAGTGAAGATACATTTTCCCATTACTAAGACAGGAAATGACCAATGCAGCTTATAAAATTCTATGGAAATGGGAGGGGGAAGGAGGAGTAACAGGCAAACAAAGCTGCAAGTTCTCCTAAAACAACAGTTGCAGTTGTCCATAGAACATTACTGTTGCTTGCAACGCGTGACAGCACCTGTCCTGTTTTTTTTCCCTATGATTTTTGTTGCTGATTGATAAGAGAGCTATGGGGTTAATTTTGGTCTAGGTTCTTGCTCACTCCTTCCTGAGAGCCCTGGGCAGGGCAGTCAGCTATTTAAACCCCTGAAGGTCTGAGTCCACTGCCAGTCAATAGTTCTGTTATCCTGGTATATACTTTTGTCTGTGCTCCTGTGTTCTGTCCTAATTATTCCTGTACTTTGAGCTCAATTTCAATTTGTACTACTTGTTTTATTAAACATGTTCATGACATAACCTCCTGGATCTGACCTGGCTAACTGATTATCCTTCTTGCCAGCTTGCACCATTGAACAACAGCTGACTTTATGGCCCTAGCTTGTGTAAGTCCAGATGCCTGTACAGTAGTTAAAGGGTGATTTCCCTGGGTTCTGGGAAATGGAGTAGTTTGAGAACTACAAGCTTGTTCATGGTAGTCATTTTGAAGCTGCAAAGTGACTGCAAACAGTGCATGCATGACAATTATGAGCACCAACTATCATTTCTTATCTCAGTATGAAGAAATCTGTGTTCACTAAAGAATTTTGAGAATGAAAGATCAGTCCAAGAAGATAAAGAAGCAGATTTCTCTAATAAGATACATTGCAAAGTTTCAAAATTTCTTATTTTTCAAATGAACTTTTGAAGTTTTGATTTATGGGAGGAGGGGGATAAAATGCTGATCACTCTTTAAGGGTGTAGTCTCAATAAGAATATCCCTACATCACTTATCCCACTTCAGAAGCTGAGCTGTGGCTTGCCATATATTTCTTCTGCAGGAGCCACTAGAGAGGAAATGCAGAATTATGTTTAGGAAGTTGAAATGAAAGACTAACCATGTAATACATGGGCAGGTCTAATCCACAAAGGGCAGTGCTTAGTAAAGCTTTAATCTGGCTATTATAGAAGAGTCTCAAGCATGTTACCATATCTTTGACATTTGCTATGTCATAATAGGGAATTTTGGAATGGAATATCTTCATGTGACAAGAATAATACATGCTTAATGAATTATCATGTAACTGTATGAACACCATAAAATACAGAAAAAAAATCTTACTTTCAATTAAACTTAGTGCCTTAGTGATCTGAGTTAACATTTAGGTAAAGCCAATGTTTCTGACATTGCTTAAAGGGGTTGTCCACTACTTTAAATTAACCCCCCAATGTATGCCCCCGGGGCCCCTAATGAATTTTGTAAATACCTTATGTTGCATATACTGCCTGTGAGCGGCGCTATCCATGGCCACTCACAGGCAGCACGTGAACCATGCGCAGATGTCATGACAAGTGAGGCATGACTCAGCGCTGGTCCTCGTGGTGGCTGGTGGGTTGTGGGCAGGGTTACCCCATGTAACACCCAGCATCCACTGCGCGCTTTCTCAATGAATGGGCGCGCGGTGGATGCTGGGTGTGACGCGGGGGATAACCCCACCCACAGCCTGGCATCCAGCATGTAAGGAGGAAGAGGGACCCCCGGGTGCTGCCAGCACTTGTCGGGACGACAGTGGAAGCAAGAGCCGGCTGCAACCGGGGGTCACATGCTGCCTGTGAGCGGCCAGCGATAGCGCCGCTCACAGGCAGTATATGCAACATAAGGTATTTACAAAATTCATTAGGGGCCCCGGGTGATACATTGGGGGGTTAATTTAAAGTAGTGGACAACCCCTTTAAAAGCTTCCAATCAGATCGAATGGTTAAAATTATATTTAAATGTATAATCCCACAATCTAAAAGGAAAAACAATGTTATTGCCAAATAAATCTATCTTATTTCTTTTTTCAAAATCATAGCTTCAATTAACATTGGATACAAACTTAGTTAAGAGAAAAAACATACTACATGCTTTCCATTGCATCATGTAGCTACAAAAGTGCATAAAAAAACATAAAAACTGCTTAACCACATAGCTCTTCACAGTTAGGTAACACAGAAATATATAAATAAATAAAAGAAGAAAAAAATACTTGAGAATATCTGAAGAAATCCCGGCCCATGAAGAGCATATGAGCTGTGTAAAGGTGAAACAAGTCCAAAAGTCCAAACACCTTGGATGCACTTTTCAATAATAATATGAAAACTTTCATATATATATATATAAATATATATATGTCATTTCATTAGTGTTCAAAAGCATTATTTTAACAGTAGAGTTAAATGTATAGAATTTGGCTTTAAACATTTTTGTTCTGTAGTTACACTAAGATTTTTACTTGTGCACTCTTTTATCTTGTGAAACATAAAAAAATAACAATTTCCATTCTGTGTTAGTGGAAAAAATAGGAATTGACCCCAAAATTAGAAAATAAGTACTGTTCCTAAAATCCTGTTTTTTCTTCGTAACTACTGTAACAAATTATGGAATGATTTTAATCATACAAAGTGGACAAGAGTGTGGACATATAGGTATGAAGGGTTTCAGAACAGGAAGTAGTAAGAGGTGGCTGCTTTGGCAACAGGATGATTGAACTGATATCACAAGGAGGCAAGCTGACCAGTTAAAAAACAATGGGATCGATACTTATATGCATCAATGTTCTGCAGAAAAATCCCTTGTTACATCTTTAAGAAGACACGTTTTGGCTCAGGATCTTTTTGTTAAAGACTAAGATGTGAATATTTCTTAAGTTAATCATCACATAGACCCTTAGGGTGTCCAGTTTATTTACAGCAGCTGAACCAATGTGAACTGTTGTGTTTTATCCTTAGGATTAGATCTCGGTGATCTGGCATGATGATGTTTTGTAGAAGTTTTCATGAGGATGGCAATAGTCCTTGCCTTTGTCAATAACATGATGAATAAGAATAATTCATGTCTGTTCACCATCATCCCAAAATCTGTCTTTGGATTTTGTGCTTTCTTCACTTTGGGACTTTTAGAAGGATGTTTTATGGTTGTAAAATACAATAATTTTACAGGTTCTTGAAGCCAGTGTAAAGAAAATAGAAAAATTACATAAATTCCTTAAGAGTATTTAGTTTCTTTACAGATGATGAACCTAAGAAAACTGCTGTATTTTATCCCTAGGATCAGAACTTGGTGCTATGGCTGAATGAGTCCGACATGATGATGTTTTTGTAGAAGTTGTCCGAGTGAGGATGACAATAGCCCTTAACTTTGTCAATAACATGATGAACAGGAAGAATTGATGTCTGTTCACCGTCCACTGGTGTAAACTTGACTGAGGGTCTCTCCCCAAAAATGTAACCTGCAAAGCGAACAATAGTCATCAACAACTGAGCTTTAAAGTTTAGGACAATTTTCAAAATTGACTGAAAAAAATGTAATTACAATAGAAAAATATATTTTATACTATATTTTTCAAGATTAAATATTGGCAAATTGAGATTGAAATATCTGAAAAAAATCTGTAGATAACTAGCTTATGGATATAATAGAAATACATAGTTTTCTAGCTCAAATACTGTGTTATGTCTCAACAGAACGTGTTTATTTCCATAGTGCAGCTCTTCTGTGCGTACTATTTGCTACACTTCTATTAGAAATTTCCATTCACCTAATTTTGTACATTCTATTAACAAGAGCATAGACAATTCTTTAGAAACAAGTTTATAAGTGTTATTAGCATTACTGCAATTATATTAGCAGACTGTTTTCAGGAGAATCTGTTTTAGGTCAGGCTCAGATAGGCATATATTACTTACAAAGAGAACATGGACCAATGTTATTGAATAGGACATTGAATAGGGCAGTTTAGATGACTGTCGTTTCACTCAGAACAAGTGTCCATGAGAAAAAAAATGCTGCATGCACTAGCCTGATCTGGAAATTAGATCAGACTTGTCCATTAAACTCAATGGGTGCAGTAAAAAAACAAATGCATTCATTTGACATCTTTGTTTATAGACCTATTACAATTATTTAAAGAGATTTTATGGACACAAAAAAAGATCTAGAGTTTCAAAACTCATATTACCTTTATTTTTTTAGCTCCCATTCAGCTCCTTGGAGGAACCCTTGTGCTCTGTTATTGTTTACAATTTTACCTTCCTCCCAGTTCTCCCTTTGTGCTTCTAAACTACATTTCCCAACAGTCAAAGCTGTATTTGCCCCACAGCTATCTCACTCACACTCTCAGTACCCAGTCACTCCAATTCCAAAGCACCATCCTGAGACTTCTAATCAGTCTCAGAGTCTCAGAGAGTACTTTACTATTATGTTGTTTATTAGTCTGAATCTGTGGCGACTGCACTACTTCTGTGGCTTCTATTTTTTCTCCTATACATATCCTCAGTAAATCACAACAGACTGAGGATCACTAGCCATGTTCCCCCACATGGCATCATCATTCCGAGGCAGGTCACATGGCTGAAAGTTGCTTATTAAGTCCTGCCTTCTTCAGACTGCCTGGGCTTGACTAACAGGCTATGTTCTAATCAAAGCACAAACAGAATATTTCTTTGAAAAAAACCTTTGTGTTGGACAACCCCTTTAATGACCAGGTAGTAAACATATAGTTTATACATAACCATGGTTATTGACATCTTTTTGCTACAATAAATTTGAAACCCACCCCTATATGCATAGAGCCAATGTGTAAGTTGATGTGAAGCCACAACTTCTGAATTCTGTCTAATATGTTTCTATAGTTAATATGTCTCCCTATGTTTCTCCAGGTAACAAGAATCTAACATCAAGTTCATGATGCCTGAACTGCAGGCAGCATGGTTCAAGTGATGATTCTATCAGGCCTTGTTTTACTCTAAAGAATTGCAATGATTTAAAGAAATTATAGATTAATATTGGCTCATGATTCCATGTTAAGTATTGTCTTGAGCAGAAAAGTCCACAGAAAATGTCCTCCTCTAACTGCCCCTGTCCAGCTCACTTTGACTTACTTAATTTACTAATAGGAAACGACATGTCCATCAAGCTCAGCCAGGTGTGGAAAAGTTGGACGGGAGTCTCCTAACAGACCCTTTGGCCCAGGACATCATACACCTTCTAAGCTAAGTGGTTTTCTATGAGGGTGACATATTATATACTAAGTTCAGGTCCAAAGTTTTTCAAGCAAAAAGTTGCAAAAACATATAGGGCTATTTGTCTGATAAGAAGACTGAAAAATATGCCATACTTATTCTGAGTGTAGCATAAACATGTGGGGGGAAAGAGGAGGCAGTTTGTGGGGGACTCTTCTCATGAATTACATTTTTTAGCAGTAGCCTAGCGCTTTTTTGACAAAGGCTTGGTAGAAGAACTGCACAATATGTTTTATGCCATGTACCAGAGTAATCCTTCAGCTTTCTTGGACTGTCTATTAGGGTAAGTTCACACTAGGGGTTTTTTCAGCATTTTTTTTCTGCAGCAAAACCTGATCTCTTGGCAGGAAAGAAGTTGCAGAAAAAAAGTATGTTTTTCTTGCGTTTATTGCTGTGATTTTGGCATGCTAGATTTGTCTCTTGTTCATTCTGATAAAGTTTAGTGTTGAAAAAAAGTCCTACACTATAGAATCAGGTTTTGGCACAAAAAAAGCAGAAAAACCTGATACCTGCGTTTTTTCAGCGTTTTTTTCACCACCCATTAATTTCAATGGTTGAAAAACGCTGAAAAAATGCTGAAAGAAGAGACATGCTTTATTGTGCAAAAAACTTGCAAAGCACAAAATCCTAATGACAAAAAAAAACAAGCTGTGTGCATGAGATTTTTGAAATATCATAGACTGCTGGTACTGTAAAACGCAGCTGAAAATTTGCATTAAAAATGAATTTAAAAAAAGCTGCAAAAACACCTAGTGTGAATTTAGCCTTAGACTGTCATATCCGCTTTAAAGGGACTCTGTCATCGCTATTCATTTAAATGCACCTTCCCTCTGCTTGTTTTCCCTCTCTTCATCCCTACCCTCTTCTTTGATTGACAGCTCTGGCTTCTTACATGTAAAACTAGAAGGTGGGAAAGTGCACTTAAACGATTGGCCACATCATGATGCACCTTCATTCTGTGCTGTCAGACTCGCTGTAAGTATGTGCTAGTCACAATAATACTTTTGCAATATATATGACATAAATGAGTATTAACATAACTGACATAAGACAATAAATAAGAATCAGGTTGATAATCAGTATGCAAGTATTCATCTAATCAGGTTATAAGCAATTATTATAAAACACATCTTATATTCATCAATATTGCATTCTGTTAGATGTCCAAGCAGGTGACCATGCTGCTGTAATGAAAAGGAAAGAAAGGTATCCAGAAAACATTCCCAAGAGCCATCACAGATCCCATCCACAGTTTGCGGTAATAAGCAAGATTCTGAAAACCCTTAAAATTCAAAAGGTCTAGAAAATGAAGAGATGTTGTTCCAGAAGAAAGTGACTTCACAGTATGTACCCTTCTGGTTTAATCTTTGAAGATTTGTGTTCCCCTTATACAATGGAACAATTTGATTTGCACAGTTGAAGCCAAAGATGGTTGTTACCTTCACTATACAGTTGTCTGGACTATGTAAAAGGGAACCTATCATAACAATTTCAGTTCAGAAACAAATAGAATGGCTTTATAGGTCAAAGTACAACAATAAAAATGTTTTGTAATAATCCAGTCTGACAACATTGAAAGATTGAGATTTTAACCACGTGCAAATTAGACAGAAAGTGCTTTGGGGGCAAGTTGAGGCATTCCGAGTGCTCCAACAGTCCCCCAGTGCACTTACTTGTTAATTAAGCTTGATTTTTCGTCGATGGCACACTGGATTACGTAAAATCATCTAATGTCTTATGGGTATACTCATGTAGGGACAAGTGGAATAATCAATCACTGATCTCTCCTCTTTTTGCTGTTTCATGTAATGGTAGGAACTACTGTTGTCTTTTGGAAACTGGCCAAATCAGGGCTTGGGGTGATATTTTCACAAATATCTGCATTTTTAAGCACTTGACATATCAGGTCTATGTGGTGAATGCGTTACAAAATGTTTTCATTTATGGATGCCTTACTTAACAAATCTGTCCGCAACATAGAAAATGTTTTAATTTTTTCAGATCCCAAATCTCAGTTTCCTACATTTTGACTCACTTAAACCCTTATTACTCAGCCTGATTTGAGCCTTTATCATATTTTTTTCTAGCATATAATTAAAAAAAAAATTTTTTTAAATATTTTTATGGCTTTATTTTAGGATGGAGAGTGTTTGTTTTGTGGTAGGATGTCAGAGGCAACTGAATATAGAGTATGCATCTGACATCTCGGGGACAACAAAGCATACACATATGGACTTACAATATGCATTTTGCAATATGCAGCTTTTAAGTCTAAGCTAATCCTTTCCATAGCCTCTTAAACAAGATTGAAAATTTGCTAGTTTAAGATAAATTGTTTTATCTGCAAAGTGGAATGGAGATAAGAATATTTTGCTGAGCATCAGTTTTAGTAAGTTTGTTTATGAACTAAGGAATTGATAATTAAAATTGTATTTTATAAAGAAAAGCAGTGACAATGTAAAATGCATCAGCAATATTCATGGATTCAGTTGATACATGCACTTAAGAATGTATAAATAGCAAAAGAGCAAATTTAAATATTATTTTCACCAATAATTAAGCCACAAAGGAAGAAAAAAGCCATAAGAAAATTTAGAGATGAGCATCAATGTCCTAAGATGAAGCAATGGAATGATGAGCAATTCTGATTAGAGAATGGTCCTTTCCATTGTATGACTACATGCAAGAGTACCCATCCCAGCTCTTGATAGATCATGCACCCAACCAACCTTACAGGAGCAATTACCTGGATGTTTCCACCTCGGATTAAGGGATGCTCTTAGAAGCCATTATCTATGCCATAAACATGGAATTTACCAGTCAATTTAGTAAGTAACAAACATGTTAGTGAAAACCACAAGTTGTAACACAAAACATTAAATGTACACAGTCAAATCCCTACTGAAGTATTGTACAAGTATCACTTTTACAATTAGGTCCAGAGATTTTTGGACAGTGACACAAATTTGGAATTTTAGATGTTTATCAAAACATAGTCAAGATATATAATCAATATGGACTTTAAGTGCTTTAATTGGAGGGTATTCGCATCCTAATTGGAGTAAAGGTTTAGGAATTACAGCTCTTCAATATGTAGCTGCCTCTTGTTAAAGGGATCAAAAGTAAATAGAGAATTATCTCAAAAACTCTTTAATGGACTGTATAGGCTATTTCATCCTTAATCTATTATCAATTAAGCGGCTGAAAGGTCTGGAGATGATTTTAGGTGTGTCATTTGCAATAAGAAACTGTTGCTGTGAACCCACAACATGCAGTTTCTATGGGAGAAAAACAAACCATTATTAGACTGAACAAAAAGATGAAATCCATCAGACAGATAGAAAAAATGTTAGGAGTGGCCAAATCAATGTACCAGTTTGGTACATTTTGCAAAAATTAAAGAACACTGGTGAACTTGGAACTCAAAAAGGCCTGGATGTCCATGGACAACAAAAGTGGATGATTGCAGAATCCTATCCATGGGGAAGAAAAACCCTTTCACAACATTCACCCAAGTGAAGAACACTCTCCCCCAAGTAAGTGTTTCAGTTATAAAGTCTACCATAAAGAGAAGAGTTCAAATCATTGATCAACCTTAAAAATAGAAATGACAGATTAGACTTTGGCAAAAACATCTAAAGAAGCTGGCCCAGTTCTGGAAAAGCATCCTTTGGACAGATGAAACTAAGATCAACCTGTACAAGAATGATGAGAAGAAGAAAATATGGAGAAGACTTGGAACAGCTCATGTTCCAAAGCACACCACATCTTCTGTAAAACATAGTGGAGGCAGTGTGATGACATGGGCATGCATGACTTCCAATGGCAGTGGTCACTAGTGTTTATTGATGATGTCACTGAAGGCAAAAGCAGCTGGATGAATTGCAAAGTGTATAGGGTTATACTTTCTGCTCAGATTCAACCAAATAGAGGAAGGTTGATAGAGTGGCGCTTCACAGTATAGTTGGTCAATAATTCAAAACATACTGTGAAAGCAAACCAGGAGTGTTTAAAGGCAAAGTGAAATATTCTGCCATGGCTGAATCAATCACTAGATCTCAACTTCATTGAGCCTGAATTTCACACGCTTAAGACAAAACGTAAGAGAGAAAGACCCACAAACAAGCAACAACTGAAGTCAGCTGCAGTAAAGGCCTGGCAAAGGATCACAAAGGAAGAAACCCAGCGTTTGGTGATGTCCATGGCTTAAGCACTTCAGGCAGTCAATGCCTGCAAAAGATTCTCTAAAAAGTATTAAAAATTTAAATTTTATTTATGGTAAAGTTAATTTGTCCAATTACTTTTGAGCCTCTGAAATGAGGAGACTTTTCAGAAAAATGGTTGCAATTCCTAAACGTTTCACAGGATATGTTTGTTCAACCCCTTTTAATTAAACCTGACAGTTTACATCTCTGCTGTTTCATTTTAAATAAAAAATAGCGTTATGTCGAAGCCAAATCGCGAAGATTCAATCACTGTCCAAATATTTCTGGACCTAATTGTATGTGCTGAGAGTAACTGTAATCTTGAGTAAATGTAATATAAAGCTTTGTCAAATCTTTTAATTTATTACTTACCGTATATACTCGTGTATAAGCCGAGATTTTCAGCACCTTTTTTCGTGCTGAAAATGCCCCCTCGGTTTATACACGAGTCATAGGGCAGAAACCAACAGGGGAGGGGGTGCCGCGGCAGGAGCCGGTGGCTGGGACATCATACTCACCCCTCCCTGTGCCATCGCTGAATGTCCCTGCAATCCTGCGTTCTCCCCGGCTTCCTGCAGCTCTCCAGCACTGAGCGGTGATGTAATACCCGCTCATTAAGGTCATGTAATATGGACGCGACGCCACTCCCATAGGCGTGGCGTCCATATTCATGGCCTTAATGAGCGGTATTACGTCACCGCTCAGCGCTGGAGAGCTGCAGGAAGCCGGGGAGAACGCAGGATTTCAGGGACGTTCAGCGATGGCATGGGGAGGGGTGAGTATGATGGAGGAGAGGACAAGGAGCACGGAGCAGGACGGGGGGCACAGGAGGACGAAGAAGGAATGGGGGAGCACAGCGGAGGATGGAGCAGGAGGGGGGGAGTACAGAGGAGAATGGGGGAGCACAGAGCTGGATGGGGGAGCAAGGAGCAGGACGGGGGCAGCACAGAGCAGGAGGGCAGTTTATACACCCGGCTTATACACGAGTCAATAAGTTTTCCCAGTTTTTTGTGGCAAAATTAGGGGGGTCGGCTTATACACGGGTCGGCTTATACACGAGTATATACGGTAAGTTAAACTTTTTTAATCCATTACTTAAATTAAACATTCAACATTAGTCTTTTCGCTCTAGAAGTTAAAAAAAAAATGGGCCAACAGGAGAAATGTCAAAAATAGTAAAAGATAAACACTTTAGGGGTATAGAGTGTACCAGAGTGTACAAGGTGATACCTTTCTAAAAAGCTAAAATAGCTCATTGTATTCTGGTCACCAGAGTGAGTTATGTGGGAACAATTACTGTGAAAGTTCAATAACAATTGTTACTGCCTCATGGACGGGAATAAACTCCAGCAGAAAGCTTGAAGGTAAAGATAATTCACAGTTTGGGCTGCACTAACCAAAATGAAAATTCTTGATCCAATAACATAAAGAAGTAAAACTTTGAATTGTATTTACCTTTAAAAAAATTGTAAGAAGCAAAACTTTCCGGCTAAATTCCCTATTCCAATTCTCCCCATTGGTCTTTGCTTACTTGGCTACAGTCATGACTTTACTTTGACATGTGACTGCTACAGCCAATCACTGGCCTTAGCAATCACACCACTGACGCAAGGGATGGGCTGCAGTGATCACATGTGTTAATGGTGTTTCAAAGCTGTAGCTAAGTAACCAAAAAACTGATGGGTTGCATTGGAATAGTGACACTGGTAAATCATGCCTTTTTCATATTATTTTATTTCATTACACTATGTTGGTCCATGTTTAATGTATTAATAGCAACCCCTTTAAGTGAATGACTCTGTAGTACCAGACTCATCCTGTGATTGCACTCATATTTTTTCTAGTCTTATACAATCCTTTTAATCATTACTAAGCTTGTTTATGGAAGACTAGACCACAAGTATTATTGGCATTATGTTATGATTCTCCTCCAATAGCTCTAAAAGGTCCTGGTTACCGAGGTAAAGGATGAGAGGCATTTTGCTGAATAAAGTGACATCTGCTCTTCCCAAATGCACTATATCTAAATAACAACCCAGGTAAATTGGTGTTATGATCTATCCTTAGGGGTGATAGGCTGGGGTGCCAGGTGTCGGACCCCTACAATCAAACATTGATGACCTATCCTATGGATAGGTCATCAATCAAAAATTAGTGGACAACCTCTTTAATGGTTAACCCATTAGATGCTGCATTCAATAGCAACCATGGCATATAAGGTTACCTAGAGGGAAGAGGTTCTAGTTAAAAACTGTAGGTAACCACTAGGTAACCTCTGTCATTTTATAGGTGGTTGATTTAGTCATTCATCACTTCATGCCACCTAGGGGCCTAGGAAACTTCCCTGTATGTGCAATCTGTATTTGCATATTAATTTCATCCTAAAGGAGGCAGAATCGGTTACTTGTTGATGGATTACTTATAACAAATAATACACTGCAATACAGAGTTTTGCAGTATGTTATTTAAGCAATCATAAATATACAAAGAATAAATTAAAATAAAAAAGATTAGAGTAAAATATTATAAAACTATTTTTTTCCAGTGAAAATCTTCACATTGCGCAAAATTAATGATACGGACAAAATTTCATAGATATTTTGTATTGCCACATTAATAGTAATATGCAGAATAAAGTTCAATTATTGTTTATATCATGGTGAACACCTAAAAATGTCAGAAAATCCCTAATTATCCACCTAAAAATTAGCTAATCAATGAGTTATATATACCTCAAAATACTGAAAAATATAACTTGTTATGGAAAATTCAAGCCTTAGTGAAACTAGGTTGACAGAAAGTTTAAAAAATCTTATGGCTCCCAGAATGTGGCAGCACAAAAAAATCATTAAATTAATAAAAGAAGTCAAATAGATATGTTACTTGTAGCTTAAAATGTACAGACTAAAAAATAAATAGAGCTAAAATAAATGTTTATTTTGCATATCCCTCAACCCCCATCAACAAAAAAATTACTCAATTAATTGTAGATACCAAGTGATGCTAGTATTGTAAAATAGTTAACTATAAGAGTTATGGCTGTAAAAAAATACAATAAATTGCTAAGAAAAGACTCAGACTGGTGCCATTTTTGACCCTTGTCAATAGTCTACAATTTTTTTGAAGCATATGATAAATTTTCCTAATATATATATTGGAATAAAACAGCAACAACAAAAATGCATGAAACTCACCCGTGCTACTGTTCCTTTTATTAAAGAATGTATTCGAACTAGACTTTGATTTTGACGTCCAATATGTAGAATTTGAACCTATGGAACTAGAAGAAAGAGACTTCCCCAGATTATCGGAGCTGACCTTCTTTGTGTTATTCGTGGCTGTTTTACTCCAATCTGAAAAGTAAAATGGTGCCTGACTGTTACTTTACAACATTAAATATTGGAAGAATAACAAAAGTCCCCCCATTCCTCGTAATGTGTTGTATAAACACCCCCATACAATCCTTCTAACTTTACCTGAATTATCCGGTAGTCGAAGTTTCCCACAGCACAGATGCCTCCTCCATTGTTTTTGCACATTTTCTTTTAATGCACAGTGGAAAACAAAAATGAATAAACCTACAAGAAACAAATAGATTGTTGAGAAGGAATTTAAAAACACAAGAATTCTAGAAAGAGACATGAGTCAGTCTAATCAATCTATAGCCTTGTAGTGTGGAGTCAAACAGATACAACTAAAGTTTAAGAGGAAGGTTTACTATTTTCTGTTTATCTTAGAAAAAAATATGTTTGACACATTTTACCACATATTTGGCATTTAGAATAAATTCTATTAATTACCTATTTCCAAATTCTAACAAACATAACCTCTAATATTAATACACAAGAAAAGTATCCAAAAAGCACAAAAGAAAATACAAATCATACAAACACACATGAGAATGGTTAGGACACATTATAGTGTGACAATTTCATACACTGTACCTTGCAAAGAGTTGAATATGGTGAAAAGGTACATGAATGCCAGGGTAGCATTTCCCCAAGCAAAAAAGGCAAAACCCCATGTCATCCCCAGAAGGAATGTCAGGCTGACAACACTGCGCATGTTCCGTAAAACCTCTTCTCTAATACTGCGATTAGTCCTTTTCCCATTTCTTCCACAGATCTGTACCATCACCACAATGAACATGGCTATATTCATCAGGAACATCACTCCGAAATACGCAACACAGGTGACATAAAAAACGATGTTACTTTTTATCCAACAGCTGAAAGAAAACAATTGAATGCGTAAATAGGCAGTTTGTGAAAGGTGAGATTTACTTATGAGTCTTCAAACAAAACCATGTTGTCCACCCGAGAGTTAAGCCATTTATGCTCATAACAATGCTAGCAGCAACAGGAAACGACCATAGCATTTTAGATATGTGTGGCCCAGCTGCGCTTGGTACACATGTCTCCAGGAA
>VIAB01044589.1:0-15497 GCA_009801035.1 Oophaga pumilio
TGCAATGAAGGAAACAGCAACACTGCCACCCTGTGTCTGAAAGATGGAACAACAGATAGGAAACCATGGTGAGGGCAGTAGGAGCACTTGAACACTGCACAGAGGTAGAATCTGGATGGTGTACAGATGCTTCTCACAAAATTAGAATATCATCAAAAGCTTAATTTATTTCAGTTCTTCAATACAAGAAGTGAAACTCATATTATATATAGTCATTACAAACAGAGTGATCTATTTCAAGCGTTTATTTCTGTTAATGTTGATGTTTATGGTTTACAGCCAATGAAAACCCAATAGCCATTATCTCAGTAAATTAGAATTAACAAAAGCACCTGCAAAGGCTTTCTAAGCATTTAAAAAAGTCCCTTAGTCTGTTTCTGTAGCTCCATAATCATGGGGAAGACTGCTGACTTGACAGGTGTCCAGATGACAGTCATTGACACACTCCACAAGGAGGGTAAGCCACAAAAGGTCATTGCTAAAGAAGCTGGCTGTTCACAGAGTACTGGATTCAGGAATATTAATGGAAAGTTTAGTGGAAGGAAAAAGTGTGGCAGAAAAAGGTGCACAAGCAACCAGGATAACCGCAGCCTTGAAAGGATTGTTAAGAAAAGGCCATTCAAAAATTTGAGGGAGATTTACAAGGAGTGGACTGATGCTGGGGTCATTGCTTCAAGAGCAACCACACACAGACGTATGCAAGACATTGGCTACCAGTGTCACATTCCTTGTATCAAGCCACTCATGACCAATAGACCATGCAAGAATAGTATTACCTTGGCCAAGGAGAAGAAGAACTGGACTGCTGCTCAGTGGTCCAAGATGTTGTTTTCAGATGAAAGTAAATTTTGCATTTCATTTGGAAATCAAGGTCCCAGAGTCTGGAGGAAGAGTGGAGAGGCCACAATCCAAGCTGCTTGAGGTCTAGTGTGAAGTTTCCACAATCAGTGAAGGTTTGGGGAGCCATGTCATCTGCTGGTGTAGGTCCACTGTGTTTTATCAAGACCAAAGTCAGCGCAGCCGTCTACCAGGAAATTTTAGAGCACTTCATGCTTCCCTCTGCCGACATGCTTTCTGGAGATGAAAATTTCATTCTCCAGCAGGACTTGGCACCTGTCCACACTGCCAAAAATACCAATACCTGGTTTACGAACAACAGTATCACCGTGCTTGATTGGCCAGCAAACTCGACTGACCTTAACCCCATAGAGAATCTATGGGGTAATGTCAAGAGGAAGATGAGAGACACCAGACCCAACAATGCAGACGAGTTAAAGCTGCTATCAAAGCAACCTGGGCTTCCATAACACCTCAGCAATGCCACAGGCTGATCGCCTCTATGCAATGCCACATTGATGCAGTAATTAATGCAAAAATAGCCCAGACGAAGTATTGAGTGCATTTACTGAACATACATTTCAGTAGGCCAACATTTCAGATTTTAAGATCATTTTTCAAGCTGGAATTATAAAGTATTTTAATTTACTGAGATAATGACTTTTGGGTTTTCATTGGTTGTAAGCCATAATTATCAACATTAACAGAAATAAACACTTAAAAAAGATCACTCTGTAATGACTCTATATAATATATGAGATTCACTTTTTGTATTGAAGAACTGAAATAAATTACCTTTTTGATGATATTCTAATTTTGTGAGAAGTACCTGTATATATTAGAAAGTTGCACCCCATCCCCACCTGTGACACGTGACTTAGTACTGCCAGACCCTACATATGATCCGTGGTTGCAGAGCACATATGATCCTGGTGTGCTGTGATTGTTATCAGTGCATGGGCTGATCTCACCACTTCTCGATTCGGTATAGGCGCTATACAGTGATCACTGGTCTCTATGACACAAGCAGCGGTCTAGAATGCTGACGATGTGTGAAGATGTGATGACCTGTATCACGATCTATTCTGGTACCATATATAGGGGGGACCCCGAGGTGTGAACCAGGTCCTCCTCCTGCAGCACACAGATCCCCTGTAATAGCCCACTATATCAAATACTTGTCAGAGTAGAATCTAGGATCATCCTTACAGGAACTAAACTCAGAGGAGGAATATTCTCATGTAATACATATACGCCTCAGCGTGTCTGATGTCGGCTTGTAACTGAAATACTGCCTCCATATGGTTGGACACTGTGACCGCACTCACCAGTCGAGGGTGGGGGTTGAGAGACCGATGATAGACCACCCACTCACCGATGTAGCAGAGAGCAGCTCCCACTACACTGCACATGTGGCTCAGTTTCTCATGCTTCACCAACCTGTGGCCGGCCGCTCTCCGCTAGGGCAACCGGCTATCGTCCGCCAGGTTGGTTTGAGGAGGTATTGGCATTACAACTATAATTCTGCTAAAAAGTTTTGTGAGCATCCATATTTACATGCATAGATGTCATCAGTCGTGGTCCAGGGACACAATCTCTACCTTATAGCGGCCCTGTCACCAGTGTTAGCTCGTCACACAGGTCACATCATGGAACGGCAGATGCAGAGCAGAATAAAGCACAGTTTTTAGTTTCTCCTCTTGGTGACGGCAGATATATCAGCTTGTGAAGGCTAGCTTATAACTAATGTTGCAGACACTCGAACAATTATTTATTCCCAAACCTGGGTAAATATTGTTGTAGTGTCAGCGTGTTAATATATGGGCCAGTTTCCTGCTCCAGTCCTTTTCCGAGTCACATGATGACTTTCCCTTTGCTCCACCTCGCACTGGGATGTATGTGAGCCAGATGTGGATTTTACAATACAAGCATATGCAGTGTCAGAACCAGGCTCCTCTGTCACAGTGACTTCAGGCGCGGAACGATCCAGAGAGTGTAGAAACACACTTACACAACTCTAAAGGGTATGCCACACTAAACAATATCGCTAACGGGATCGCTAAAAAACGTCACTATTTAGCGATCCCGTTAACGATGTTGCTGTGTGTGGCAGCTTCCGGCGACGAGCTTCCTGCTGGGATCTTGCTCGTCGCCGGAAACGATCCGGACCCTATTTTCGTCGCTGGCGCCCCGCTGGGTAAGTATGTATCGCTAAGTGTGGCACCTTTTCTTAGCGATTTAGCGGTACTTTTGTACCGCTAAATCGCTAAGAAGATCGCTAACGGCGATAGCGTCGTTAACTATATCGCTAAATGTGGCACACATTTAGCGATATTAAAACGATCCCGCTAGCGATCTCATTAGTATGCGACGCTAACGAGATCGTTAGCGGGAGCGTTTAGTGTGGCAGTACCTTAACAGGAGTGTAGGAAAAGCATAGCAGGAGTGTTTCTTTAAAGTTCAACAGGGTGTTGCTGGGTAATTTTCTCTGGGGGCGTGCACTTCTTCCCCTGTATGATACTGACCAATCCTAAGCAAGCAGCATGATGCAAAGGAGAAAAAAGCATGCCCTATTGTACAGCTATTGTGTAGATGATACAGCAGAAATGAGTAATGTATCACCACAAACACTTACAGATCTCATCTTACAGCTCACTCCCTCCAGCCACCCTGATTGCCCTGAGGTGAAATCTGGAAGTGTTTTAAGTGACATATTACTCAGCTCTGAAGTATCTGTACACAGTAACTGCATGGCAGAACATGATACAGGGCACAAATACACAACACATATAGTACATATCACAGATTACCTGGGAAGCGTAGGTGTGTGCATGAGGGCCTGGAAAAGAAGGTGCATGCTGCGGGACCAAGAAGCGCAGGCGTGTGCCACAGGGGGCTAAAAAGCGTATGCATATACAGCAGTGCTAGGAAGTGTAGGTGTGTACCACGGGGTATGGAAAGCTTATGCGTACATTTCAGGCCTTCAAAGTGTAGGCGTGTGCCATGGGGTACAAGAAACTTATATGTACTTTGTGGGGCGGGTTAAGGGAAGCTTATATGTACATCGTGGGGCTGAGAAGTGTAGGCGTGTACCACAAGGTATGGAAGCTTATGCCAAAATCACAGGCCTGGGAAGTGTAGGTGTATACCACGCTGTATGGGAAGCTTATGCGTACATCGCGGGGCTGGGAAGTGTAGGCATGTACCACAGGGTACGAGAAGCGTATATGCACATCACAGGGCTGGGAAGTGTAGACGTGTACCATGGGGTACAGGTAGCTTATGCTTACATCGCAGGGCTGGGAAGTGTAGGCGTGTACCACGTGTCCGGGAAGCTGTCGCCAACATTGCGGGGCTGGGAAGTGTAGGCGTGTAACACGGAGCTGGGAAGCGTAGTCGTACATTGCGGGGCTGGGAAGTGTAGGCATATACCATAGGGCCGGGAAGCTTATGCGTACATCAGAGGGCCAGGAAGCTTATGCGTACATCGCGAGGCTGGGAAGTGTAGGCATGTACCACGCTGTATGGGAAGCTTATCCATACATCACGGGGCTGGGAAGTGTAGGCATGTACCATGGGGCCGGGAAGATTATCCGTACATTGTGGGGCCGGGAAGTGTAGGCATGTACCACGGGGGTATGGGAAGCTTATAGCAACATCGCAGGGCTGGGAAGTGTAGGTGTACATTGCGGGGCTGGGAAGTGTAGGCGTGTAACATGGGGCCGGAAAGCGTAGTAATACATTGCGGGGCTGGGAAGCTTATGCGTACATCGTGGGGCTGGAAAGTGTAGGCATGTACCACAGAGTCGGGAAGCTTATGCGTACATCGCAGGGCTGGGAAGTGTAGGCGTGTACATCACGGGGCAGGGAAGCTTATGCCAACATCGCAGGGCTGGAAAGTGTAGGTGTACATTGCGGGGCTGGGAAGTATAGGCATGTACCACGGGGCCGGGAAGCTTATGCGTACATCGCGGGACTGAGAAGAGTAGGCATGCACCATGGGGTATGGGAAGCTTATGCCAACATCGCAGGGCTGGGAAGAGTAGGTGTACATTGCGGTGCTGGGAAGTGAAGGCATGTACTACGGGTTACAGGAACCTTATATGTACATTGCAGGGCTGGGAAGTGTAGGTGTACATTGCGGGGCTGGAAAGTGTAGGAGTGTAACATGGGGCCAGGAAGTGTAGGCTTGTACTATAGAAGCCTCTATACCATACCTCCCAACTGTCTCGGATCTAGCGGGACAGTCCCGATTTTGACCCTCCCACCCGCTGTCCTGCCCAGGAGTCTATTTTTCCCGCTCTGCACTGAGATAAGCCGCACGCCCCCCCATAAACCCCATCCTCGCCCTCCCAGAGACCCACCTCAGCCCCTCACAGCCAACAATGACGTCGCTAGGCTGTTCTCTTCTGTGCGCACAGGACCTGTGATGAGGTCACAGGAGGGGAGGAGTCAGGGGTCACATGATCAGGGGCCTCAGTGTATGCAGGATTCTACTGTGCTGGTTGTCATGGTGCTGGATGAGGGGAAGTTTATGTGTGGGGTCAGTAGGGGTTTATTGGGTGGATGTAGCAGTGCTGTGTGTGTACGGGGCATACGAAACGGAGCCCTGTGTGTACGAAGTGTCCGGAGCTGAGCCGCTCAGCTCCGTACACTTCGTACACACAGGGCTCCATGACTGGGCCGTGTGTGTATGGAGCGGAGCAGAGCCATGTGTGTATGGGGTGTACAGAGTGGAGCCGTGTGTGTACGAGGTGTACGAAGCGGAACCGCATGTGTACAAGGTGTATGGTGCAAAGTCGCATGTGTACAAGGTGTACGGAGCGGAGCTGCATGTGTACGAGGTTTACCGAGTGGAGCCATGTGTGTACTGAGTGGAGCCGTGTGTGCGCGATGTGTACCGAGCAGAGCCGTGTGTGTACGAGGTTTACGGAGTGGAGCCATGTGTGTACTGAGTGGGGCCATGTGTGCGCGAGGTGTACGAAGTGGAGCCATGTGTGCGCAAGGTGTACGGAGCGGATCTGTGTGTGCGCGCAAGGTGTATGGAGCGGAGCTGCATGTGTACGAAGTTTACGGAGTGGAGCCATGTGTGTGCTGAGTGGAGCCATGTGTGTGAACGAGGTGTATGAAGCGGAGCCGTGTGTGCGCGAGGTGTGCGGAGTGGAGCCATGTGTGTACAAGGCATACAAAGCGGAACCGTGTGTGTATGAGATGTGCAGAGCCGTGCGTGTACAAGGTGTATCGTGGGGAGCATTCATGCCTCCCTACCATCCCGGATCCAGCGGGACAGTCCCGATTTTGAGAGAGTCTGCCCCGCTATTCCGGCCGGGAGCTTACTTTTCCCGCGGACACAGGAGTACACGGCGGAGCCCTGAGGAGCACTTTAAAATTCACACGTGACGTTCCACCGAAAGTGATGTGCTAGAAGCTGACCGGAAATGAAGTAATTTCGGGAGGAGATTGTGACGAAACCATGGAGGCACTTCAGGGAATGCTTCAGATCCATCACCGTGTCCTCCTCCAACAGGACATCGGGATTGCCTTGGAATCAGGGATGTCGGCAATGTGAGTAGATCATGACATGTCCTGCATCAGGAGGCTCAGGTGGGCATTACAATGTGAGCCCGGCTGCTATAGGATCTTTATAGAATCTTTATTTCTTTCTCTCTCTGTTCCTTTCTCTCTCTCTGTTCTTTCATTCTTTCTCTCTCTAATCCTTTTTTTCTCTCTCTCTCTCTCTCTGTTCTTTCTTTCCTCTCTTTCTCTCTCTGTTCTTTCTTTCTCTCTCTGTTTTCTTTCTCTTTCTTTCTTTCCCATCTTTCTTTCTCTCTCCCTGTTCTCTTTCTCTCTCTGTTATTTTTCTTTCTTTTTCTCTGTTCTTTCTTTCTTCCCCCTCTTTCTTTCTATCACTCTCTGTTCTTTCGCTCTCTGTTTTTTCCCCTCTTTCTTTCTCCCTCTGTTCTTTCTTTTGCTGTTCTTTCTTTCTTTTTCTTTCTTTCCCCTCTTTCTTTCTTTCTCTCTGTTCTTTCTTTCTCTCTAATCTTTTTTTCTCTCTGTTCTTTTTCTCTCTGTTCTTCCTTTTTCTCTCTGTTCTTTCTTATTCTGCTCTCTTTCTTTCCCCTCTTTCTTTATTTTTCTCTGTTCTTTCTCTCGCTCTCTGTTCTTTCTTTCTGTCTTTCTCTCTTTGTTCTTTCTTTTCCATCTTTATCTCTCTCTCTGTTCTTTCTTTCCCATCTTTCTATCTATCTCTCTGTTCTTTCTTTCCCCTCTTTCTTTCTCTATCCCTCTCTGTTCTTTCTTTCCACTCTTTCTTTTTTTGTTGCGATCACATCAGAGGAGAGAGAAATTAAATGGCACATCAGATTTTTTTGTTGCTGCGGTCGCCGCTATATGGTTAATAATGTAAAAACATGGGGTCTCGGCTGCCTGGAGAAAGTCCGACTCTTGTGGGCGCTATACACTTTTTCCACAGTGCCATTAATTAATGGCGCTGTGGTTTGAGTACCCTTAACTACCGCTGTTAAAAGGCGTATCGGCGGTTGTTAAGGGGTTAATAAAAAGGTTTTGGAGGGTATGACTGTCCAGTTTCCAAAGGTACCCACATTTTATTTACTTCCTAAGATACACAAGGATGCCGTCAACCCTCCTGGACGTCCGATCGTGTCTGGCGTGGGAGGTCTATGTGACCCGATATGCAAATTTATAGACCAATAACCATTTGTTGAAACTTATGTTAAGGACATGATGGAATTTCGGAATTCGCATGCATTTTCCCGCAAAACACAAGCGTTTTGCAAGCATTTTTAGCTTGCAGAATGCTAGCGTTTTTCCAAGCGATTTGAAGCCTCCCTTGGAAAAGTGATTGACAGGTTGGTCACACTTGTCAAGCATAGTGCTTAACAAGTGTGACCAACTTTTTACTATTGATGCTGCCTATGCAGCATCAATAGTAAAAGATAGAATGTTAAAAATAATTTAAAAATAAAAAATATGGATATACTCACCTCCTGGTGGCCCCGATCTCCTCAGCGGCGTTCCCGATCCTCAGCAGCGCTGGAGGCAAGTTCCGTTCCCAGGCGTGCTTAGCGAGAATGCCCTTTGTGACGTTGCGGTTTCGTGACCGCTACGTCATCAGAGGTCATTCTCGCAAAGCACACCTGGGAACGGAACTTGTCGGCAGCGCAGCTGAGGACTCCGGGGGCCGATAGAGGGTAAGTATATCCCTATTTTTTATTTTATTCTATTTTTTACAGGAATATGGTACCCAGGGCATGGAGGAAAGTCTCCCCTCCTCCTGACCCTGGGTACCATCCGCACATGAAGCGCTCACTTAACGCATGGTGGGCACAGCCACATGCGTTTCAATTGCCGCAATTCCGCAAAATTAATGGACATGCTGCAGATTTTTCAGCTATGCGATTCCACAGGGGAAAAATTTGCAACATTGGCACAGCAATTGCGGAATCCCATAGGATTGCATGGGATGCGTTTTGTTAGCGTTTTTTAAAGCGTTTCCGCAGCCACAAAAAAGCGGCGGAAATGCTTAAAAAACACAATGTGAGCACACAGCCTAGGAGTGAAGGAACATGTGATGGACATTGGCGCAGCCAGGACAGTGACCGACCCCTCTGAATTGAAAACCATTCCGAGACATTTCAGAGCAGTGCATAACTGCGATTCCAAAGGGTTTATGGTTAGAAGAATAGACTTAGTCCATACTGGTATAAGAGGTGGAAATATTAAACAACTTCTGGCAAGACGAGAATTAAAATGGATTGTAACATTGGGAACAATGAAACCAGATGGTTTGAATGATGCCCTGAATTTTTCACCTTTTTTATAAAAAAGATTGCTTAACTACTGTAGTTCTCCTGAGTTCCTCTCTACTCACTATGTTTTTTAATGTGTATTTGGATTTTCTGTGCACAATTGTCATAATTGTATTTGTTATTTTTATTTTATTTGCAGTTTCCATGTTTAAATGGTTCCCATAATTGTATTTCATGACCTTGGCTTCCATCCTATGGCAAATGATATGACTTTACCCACCAAGAGACTATGAGGCTATGGGCACACGTAGCATTTGTTAAGTGTTTTTGCTGCGTTTTTACGTGGTGTAATTGCTTAGAAAACGCATCCCATGCAATCCTATGGGATTACGCATTGCTGTGCACATGCTGCGCATTTTTGCGGAGCGTAATCACTTTGCGCAAAAATAAGCAGCATGCTCATTCTTTTTGTATAATCACGGCGATTATGCCGCCATAGGACTGCATTTAAACGCTCACTTCACGCGCTGCACCAATCCTCTGGAATGCTCTACCCCAAGAAATTAGGACCATGCACAATTTGCATAATTTCAGGCGCTCCCTCAAAACACATTTGTTCAGAGCGGCCTAACACATTTACTAATCAAAGTCATTCTAGGTATAAGTGTGCGTGTGTAGCCCATTCACTATCTCCATCCATCCTTCCCTCACTCCCTCCCTCAAGATGGCTGGACCATCATTGTAAATACACCATTGTATATACACACCTGTACTTTGCATCTCCCCCACCTCATTGTAGATTGTAAGCTCTCACGAGCAGGGTCGTCTTATTTTGCTTTAATTATTGTATTGTTAACGTTGTTACTTATGACTTGTGTTTTGAAACTGTTAAAATGTAAAGTGCTGCGGAATATGTTGGCGCTATATAAAGATTATTATTATTCATGTGCACTTGGTACCCAGGGTCTGGAGGAGAGGAGACTCTCCTCCAGGCCCTGGGTACCATATCCCTGTAAAATATAGAATCAAAATAATAAATATTGATATTCTCACCTTCCGGCGTCCCCCGCAGCCTTCCCGCCTCTCAGCCACACTGCCAGCATCTTTCGTTCCCAGGGATGCATTGCGAGAATGACCTTTGTGATGTCGCGGTCGAGTGACCGCGACGTTGCAAAGTTCATTCTTGTAATGCATCCCTGGAAACGAAACTTGCCGGCCGCGTTGCTGAGGAGCGGGAAGGCTGCGGGGGACGCGGGAAGGTGAGAATATCAATATTTATTACTTTTTTATTATTTAAGTTGATCACACTTGTCAAGCACTATGCTTGTCAAGTGTGATCAACCTGTCAATCAGTTTTCCAAGCGATGCTACAGATCGCTTGGAAAACACTAGCATTCTGCAAGCTAATTACGCTTGCAAAATGCTTGTGTTTTGCAGGAAAATGCATACTAATTACGTATGCGTTTTACCTGCGGCGAGGAGTTGCGCAAATACTCCGCAAAATTGCGGAGCATTTGCGCAACGTGTGCACATAGCCTGAAGATTTTCTATTTGGGTTATACTTTTATAGATAAAAATTCCTGAATTGAAGATGATGAAGCAATGTGACATTTGTACTCCTTCTTTATTATCCATTATATTGCTTTTGTAGTGTTATATTCATATATATTTGCCTGGGTTGTCGTTCCCGTGTGCCTGCTTGCCCCGTTTCTGCTCCGCGTCATCCGGCCTTCTGGCTTCCTCGTCTTGCAACAGAGCGCTATAGCACCCGCCTGGCTCCTTCTCGCCTGCACTTCGGGGTTGGGCCGGGTTGCGTGGGATCAGTGCTGCTGGCCGCGGGCGCGCGCGCTGTCCAAAACAACCATTATACAGCCAGTCACATGATGGTACAACATGTGACCAGTTTCCTAGGATACAAAATGTCCTTGCAGGTAACCAGATAACACCTCCCCTTGAGAAAGCATGGCGATTTAGCGGGCGGTGGGGTTGTTTACTTATGCTGCGGTGGTGTCTCTGCGACTTGGTAAGGTTATACATGCTACTATTAGTATAAACACACACTTTAGTGGCTTACTATGACAAAATTGCATATATAACTTTTTTACTCCACACTTGTGTTTGTACCTCTGAAGGGATAGTAATGATTCTTTTTGATATGGGAGATTTATGTAGTGCTTCCCTATCTGATGTGGTATCTAATTAAAGGGATACAAACCTGCATAGTAGACCTTACCATAAAGAATTTTCTGAACTGTATCTGAACCTTCTGTAATTAAACACTTCTGTGGAAAACCACTACTGTGTGTTTGCACTTGTTTGTGTGTGATTAGTAATATTTTAGGTGCTCATAAATGATTTTTGTACAGTTTTAAACACTCCTGTGCTTCTCCTGTTTTATAATGCTCATTTTGGAGTGTTTTTTTTCTGTGGCTGAGTGTATAGTGCTCTGTCCACATATCACTATGAGTCTGGGTTTTCTGCTGCTAAATATGATGCAGTGGCAGCTGTATGGGGCATAAAATTAAATGCACTAAAAATAAGACAGACGACTGAAAACTAAAAACAGAAGTACTAATAGTAATTACAGCTGTAATAAAAAAAAAGAACAGTGATAGTAATATTAGCAATCGTATCACCAGTGTCTGTAGTAATACCTCGGGATTAGCAGTAATACCACAAGTATCAGTAGTAAAACCTCCAGTATCAGTACTAATACCTTAGGACTAGCAGTAATACCTCAGGATTAGCAGTAATACCCTCAGTGTCTGTAGTAATACTTCAGAATTAGCAGTAATACTCCCAGTGTCTGTAGTAATACCTTAAGATTAGCAGTAATACCCTCAGTGTCTGTAGTAATTCCTCAGGATTAGCAGTAATACCTCAAGATTAGTACTAATACCCCCAGTATCAGTACTAATACCTCAGGATTAGCAGTAATACCCCCAGTATCAGTACTAATACCTCAGGATTAGCAGTAATACCCCCCAGTATCAGTACTAATACCTTAGGATTAGCAGTAATACCCCCAGTATCCGTACTAATACCTCAGGATTAGCAGTAATACCCCTAGTGTCAGTACCAATACCTCCGGATTAGCAGTAATAGCCCCAGTGTCAGTACTAGTACCTCAAGATTAGCAGTATTACCTCAGGATTGGCAGTAATACCCCCAGTGTCAACGCTAATACCTCAGGATTGGCAGTAATACTGTATATGTATATTGTATATTATGATAGGGAAAGCGTAGTACCACAGTTGGTCCACTAGATGGGGGTAGTGTGATGCTCAGCATGTAAATAGTTAAAGTAGGAGGGGCTAACTGGTTAAGCCAGGGAGCATCTGACATTTTAGTCAGTTGGGCTAGGCAGCTCTGACAGGGCAGTTAGCCCCGTAAGGTTTAAAGGTAATCTGTCATCCCATTTTTGTGATATCAGATAAAGATATCACTGAATTGTGCATCCCATATGTAATCTATAGGTACCTATCATATCTCCTGACACCCCAGTTTTGATGTCAAAATACCTTTGTAAACTTCGTTTCTCTGTATGCAAATAGACCCCCTCGGGTCCGCTCGGCGGGGCTTGTTCCGCTTCTCCACCCCCCCTCCTCGGCTTGCTGGACGTATCTTCATCTGTGAATTTCACAGACGCTGTACTGTTTCCGCGCGTGCGCGTTGAAGAGGGCCTTTGCGCGTGCGCAGTATGCTTTGCCCAACAGTGGGCAAAGCATAAAATCAGTACTGCGCATGCGCCAGTGGATGACTTCCGGGACATAAAAAGGGAAGCGAAATACTGGCGCATGCGCAGTACTGATTTTATGCTTTGCCCACTGTTCGGAAAAGCACACTCGAGGGGCTTTTTCAAATCGCAAGCGCGGAAACCCGACATGAACGCAGGAAAAGAATTGCGTAGGGCAAGACAAGAGGTGGTGGGGGAATCAGAATAAACGCCGCCCATCGGACCGGACCGCGTGTATTTGCATACTGAGAAATGAACTTTACAAAGGTATTTTGACATCAAAACTGGGGTGTCAGGAGATATGATAGGTACCTATAGATTACATATGGGACGCACAATTTAGTGATATCTTTATCTGATATCACAAAAATGGGGTGACAGATTCCCTTTAAGGAAAAGCCCAGTCATCCATAGCACATGTCAGGACAACAACAGGCCGGGAAAACAGCAATATAGCTACAGTGGGCTACAGCAGTGTGTTACTGAAGCTGAAGGAAAGGCCAGGAGAGTACAGGGACTCAGAAGACTCCATGAAGTGGCAGCTTATTTCATGGACTGATGCCCTCAGTACCGAGGCTAAATGGCTGAGGGAGTCCCCAACCGCAGTGTGTGAGCAGAGAGGATGCTGCATTACCGTTAAAGACGGTAGGTCCCCGCAATGTACTGAAGGCCATAAAAAGTACCTCAGGAGGAGCTAAGGCAGTACAGAAGGGCAGGTCGCTTGCTATGTGGCAACTGACTTTGGGTACAGATGATCTGATGTCTGGGGCGAAACAGACAGAGGAGTGTCTAACCGTGGCAGAGGCAAACAGGGAGGACACTGATAGACCGACTGGGAAGGTCCGACCCGGGTACGTGCTGTGTAGCCATGAGAGAAGTTCCGGATAAGATGAAGATGTAAGTCTTGTGCAACCAGTGATAAAAGATGTGGAGTACAAGGATGTGCTTTATAAAGGTTCTAGTAAAGATGTGTAGCAATTTGTTACCATCTTTTCAGTTAGCCATTAAAAGGTATCAACCACTGAGGACTCTCAAGTCTAAATATTTTTCAACTAGTAAAGTCGTTCAGTTAAAAGTTGCAATGGACTGTGACTCAGTTTATGTGAAATCGTCTGAGAGCCCCCTGCAACAAAGAGGAGACTCTGAAGGAGTTGGACCTGGAGCTACAAGTATGCTGACAGAGAACTGTCATGTCTACTGTATGTGAGGGGGAAGCCAGAACACCGTTGCCCTGGGGTCCTCGGCATTGACTACAGTCCTGGCTAAACCTTACACTGCCCCCAGTGTCAGTAGTAATTCCTCAGGATTAGCAGTAACAGGAGCGGCTGTGTGGTAGATGAAGTGATTTGCCGGCACACCACTCACGATGACCAGACCCCTCACTAACTATGCGCATGTCCTGGCCACGTGTGGCTGTGAATAGTCACATGCTATGATTTACCTCACAGGTCGTCACCACAGAGCGGGAACTGAGGAGTGGAGTCAGGTGAGTGAAGAGCGTGGGGAAAGTCATGTGACATGCGGGGCGGGGCCAGCAGGAAGAGCAGCGGAGTGTGAGATGAGAGGGGTGGAGCCAAGTGTGTAATGTGTCAGACTCAGGAGGATGCAGGAGTGAGAGCACAACAGAGGTCTCAGGCCTGTGTGTCACTAGAGCTCTGGCACTGGAGCGGGTGGAGGCCCAGGCTCCTGGGAGGTAATGTCGCATGAAGAAGACATGCAGCTGCTTGCAGAGAAGAGTGTGTGTATGCATGCACGCGCGCGCACGCTCAGTGTGTATCTATGTATATGTGCAAGTCGTGTGTGTAGTGTGTATGTACAGATACAATGTTTATGTGTATTTATTGTAATGCTGCACAATAAAGCCCCCTTGGACGCAGACCGCCCTTCATGTCTGTCACTTGTATTTTCCCATTCTGTGTTTCAGATTTGTGGAAACAATTGTATTACAGGAACACATCACACCCACTGTATATACCCTCCCTCTGTGTTTACCCTCCCCCCATATACACTCCTGGATATGCCCTCACTTTGTATATACCCTCCCTGTATATTCCTACTATAAATACCTTCCTCCCCTTGTATACCCCTCTTGTATATACCCTCTCCCCCTGTATAACCCACCAAAAACCATTGAATTGCTCCTGCCTGTATGTAAGCGAGTCCAGGACCGTAATCTTGTGTCTAAGCACAGGGCCGCCATCAGGGCACTACTGCCCTGACTGGCGTATGGGGCCAGATCAGCAGAGGGAGCCAGCATGGGGCCCCGTCACTTTTGCCTATTTGACCCCACTGCCCCAGAAGCAGGATTCTGCCCAATCAAGTAACTGAACCTGCGTCCGAGACGCAACTTCAGTTACTCTATTGCCATGTGGGCCTGCACAGTAATAGTTAAAGCCGCCAGCCAATCAGAGGCTGGCAGCTGACGTCAGTGCGCACGCCGCTGGCGTCTGACGTCATTGTCATTCGCCGCCAGTGCGCGCTTTCAGCCTGGAGGGAAGGTCGCTCGCCGCAGGAGCGCGGCAAGGTAAGGAGAAGGGTGTGGGTTTTTTTTTGTTGTTTTATAATTATATACAGGGTGCTGCAAAAGTAGGTGGACAGTATGTGTAATAGGGTTATGAAGGGGGAGATTTATCAAACATGGTTAAAAGTGAAACTGACTCAGTTGCCCTTAGCAACCAATCAGATTCCACTTTTCATTCTTCACAGACTCTTTGGAAAATGAAAGGTGGAATCTGATTGGTTGCTAAGGGCAACTGAGTCAGTTTCACAGATCCAGTTTTCACAGATAAATCTCCCCCAAAATGGCAAATAATTTAAATACAGATCAAAGAAAATGGATTTTAAAAGAGTATTGGAAATCTCAAAATGCTGAAACAGAGCAAATTGGGTTGAAACATTTGGTGCTCAAGTCCCAAAGAGACAAACCATTTACCGCATTCGTGACAAATTCGATGCACTTGCTCAATCCTTAATGCTCCAAAAACTGATCGGCCCAAAACAGCCTGTACAGAAAATAACTTGTTGCTGAAACATTTGTTCAGAGTCCAAAAAAGTCCACCAGAAGAGTCTCTTTAGAACTGGGAATTTCACGAGCTTCCATCATGCTAATTTGTGGTTTATTGGAGGATGATCCAGACAGGCGGCTGCAATTTAGT
>VIAB01044595.1:0-13265 GCA_009801035.1 Oophaga pumilio
AGCCCCAGCTCAGAAGCCGCCTCCAGCATATTCACAACAGGAAAACTTCCGGCACAGGAATCCTTTTTCCTAAAAAAATAATATCTTTATTTAGACATCTTCAATTGTAAAAACATCATGGGGACCTCCCACATGCCTGACACATTTTGCACTCAATAAAAATAGTCCTTTCTCAAAGGCATGGCAACATAGAATGAACAATTCCTTTTAAATTTTTTTGTCCACCACAACAACACATGTGATTGATTGGAAGGGACCAACTCCCAATTAACTCTATACTAGCCAAAGGGAAATTGGTCCCATGTACACAGAAATGCAATACCATAAAAACATTGATTGATACGTGTATACGTACTTGACACATGCATATGTTGTGTAAAGATGTCCCAAATATAAATAAGACTAGTTGTAAACCTATCCTCGTGAACTGGCAAAGCTGAGCTAATATTCGGACAAAAGTCAGAACCACATACTAAAGATAAGTTGCATCTGTATTGCATCTGGATTTTTGCATCTTTCATTCAGCCACTGACATTTCTGGATTGTAAGTCATGGGGAAAGCAAAAGAATTGTCAATTGTCAAAGGTAGTTGGACTGTATAAAACAGGAAAGGGATACAAAAAGATATGCAATGAAATGATAATGCACTCAGCAGCGTTCAAACTGTGATTACCAAATGGAAAATCAGACGCTCTGTAAAAATAAAACCACGGTCAGGTAGACCAACAAAAATTTTGTCTACAAGTGCCAGGAAAATTTTTCAGGATGGAAAGAAAAACCTGCAAATGACATCAGCTGAAATACTGGACTCTCTGAAAACTAGCAGTGTGGCTGTTTCAAGATGCAAAATAAGGAGTGTGAGACAGTGACCGGCGTGATTATGAATGTCCTGTATGTGTTGCAGAGGCGACTGTCCTCTGCGCTGTAAGCCTGGAATGTTGCTCTGGGACCTGTAGTTCCACGAGCCTTGTTTAGTTTATGAGGGGCTGGGCTTGCAGGTTAACTGGAGAGCTGGGCGGGTCTGTCTAACCACCTACCTCCCATCAATGGGTGTGTCTCATGGCATATAATAAGACTGTTTGATCACATGGTCTCTGTGTTGGAAGGTCCTGGAAAGGAAAGAGTTCCTGAAAAACACATAGAAGAGGACATGTGCCTGCAGAGTCTTTGACGGCTATCGGAGTTGGGGAAAGCTACCGTTCTTCTCAGGGTCTGGAACTGACAGGCTGGAGCAAGTCATAGTATGGGTCAGTGATCCCAGTAAGGCAGCTTCCCTTGAAGCCAGGACTGACAACAAGTCACCGTGTGGAGCGGAGCTCCTGGATGGTAACCTTGGACAAAGGGGTTGTAGTAAAGGCAGACAGGTTTATCTGCTATTGGAACAGACTGGTGGTAATAACAGGTTCCGTTGATGAAATGAGGTGGACTACAGTATACTTTATGCAGTTTATGCTGTGTAAATAAACTGAATAGACTGTTTAAGTGGAAACTCGTTCCTGTGTGCCTTAATCCCGCTGCAAAGTGAGTATTCCCCAACACATTCAGCGTGCTATCTCACAGGATGCACTTGAAGAAAAATGGGCTGCATGGTCAAGTTGCCAGAAGAAAGTCATTACTGCACAAATGCCACAAAGTATCTCACCTACAATCCACAAAACAGCACAGAAACAAGTGTCAAAACTTCTGGAACAAGGTAATTTGGAGTGATGAAACCAAAATTGAACTTTTTGCCCACAACCATAAACGTTACATTTGGAGAAAGGTCAACAAGGCCTATGATGAAAGGAACACCATTCCTACTGTAAAGCATGAAGGTGGATCTCTGCTTTTTTGGGGATGTGTGAGCTACAAAGGCACAGGAAACTTGGTAAAAGTTGAAGGAAAGATGAACACAGCACATTATCAGCAAATACTGGAGGCAAATTTCAATCAGCCCGGAAGCTGCTCATTGGATGTACTTGGACGTTGACCACGTTGACCTGTCATTGGCTACAGCAGAACAAAGTGAAGGTTCTGGAGTGGTCATCTCAGTCTCCTGACCTCAATATCATTGAGCCACTCTGGGGAGATCTCAAGCACACAGTTCATGCTAGACAGCCCAGTAATTTACAGGAACTGGAGCCTTTTTGCCAAGAAGAGTGGGCAGCTTTACCATCTGAGAAAATAAAGAACCTCATCCACAACAGCCACAAAAGACTTCAAGCTGGCATTGATGTTCGAGGGGGCAATGCACGGTATTAAGAAATGGGGTATGTGAATTTTTGATCAGGGTCATTTGGATGTTCTGGGTTGTCATTATGATTTAAAAAGAGAAAACACAGTAGTTTGACAATAAATGGCTTCAGCCAACCACTAACCATGAGTGGAGAAAAAGTTTTGGTGTTATAATTCATATTCTCTGAAAAAAGGCCAAGAAAGCAAAAATTCTGCAAGGGTATGTAAACTTTTGAGCACAACTGTATATGGATGAGTAATTTAATCTAGATAACTTTTTCAACACTTTTTTGGAGTGTTATATAGCACTGCAATATACACCAGAGCACATAATAGTATATGGATGAGAAATTAAATCCAGATAATTTTTTCAAAGTTTTTTTGGAAGGTTATATACCTTCGAAATTTACACCAGAGCCTGTAATATGCTATGGATGATTAAGTTTATGTACTTCTACACTCATAAAGGATTTGCAGAAAATGCAAAGCTAGGAAAAAATTATTAGGAGGGTCATCCATAGACTCCTGAAAGGCAAAAACTGGCAGGCCTCATTCAAATATTTTTAAAGTGTACTTTATGTACTCCTGCACTCATAAAAGCTTTGCACAAAGAACAAAGCTAGGAAAAAATTGTAAGGATGGTCATCCATAGATGTCTCAAAAGCATCAATTGGCTTGCCTCATTAAAATATTTTTGAAGTGTAGTTGCTGTACTCTTACACTCATAAAAGCTTTGCACAAAGTACAAGCCAGGAAAAAATTATAACAAGGGTAATACAGTAATCCTCTTCAGGTGTCCACTTCTTTTCCTTCCTTGTGAGGTTGGGGGGGACTGCCTCCACCTGCTTCCTGGAGCCCGATTCCCAGGTGCCTGGGCTGTAAGTGGCCAGAGCCCCCAACATATAGAAATGGGTAACAGCCCTCTGTGTCACCTGCACCTTCACCTGATCCCACAGGTGAGGAACTCCAAGGACAGTACGATCTCTCTTGGGTAGTAGTAGCCCTGTCTTGAGCTGCCTCAAGGAGCTGCTCCAAGGCTTGTTCATTTTTCAAGAAGGGTTCATCCTCTTCAATGGACCACCTTCTCCGCTGCCGGTTGTACTTAACTACAATCCCCTAGGATGCCAGCTGTCGATACCTTGTAGCTAGTGCGCCCGATAGCATTTCTCCAGCCCTGGTCCTGGCTCACTCCCTTGTCTCTTCTGACCAGCCTTGACCCTGTGGTCCGCGCACCAGTTTCTGGATCCTGGCTCTCCTGTCCGCAGTCCACAAGATCCCGAGTGGTGAAGGCTGCGGCCTGGGTCAGGGACTTGGTGGGTCTGGGAAATCCAGACCACAGGCTCCTGCCACCTCTGGTATTGCATCAGCTTTCTCTGGCTCCAATATTCCTTCCGGTCACTGCCTCTGGAGTCTCGCGCAGTTTGTTCTGCCATCTTTCTTGCCACTAAGCATGTTATACTGTATGGATGACTAATTGGATACAGAAATTTTTTTTAACACTTTTTTGTAGTGTAAGATATTACAGAAATGTACCCAACACCACGCAATACTGTATGGTTGAGTAATTTTAACAAAAACATTTTTTAAATGCTTCTTTGTAGTGTTAGATAATGTACCCCACACCATGGAATACTGTATGGGTGAATAATTTAACCGAGAAATAATTTTAAACTCTTTTTGGAAGTATTTTTTAACAAGGAAATGTACCACAGAGCATGTGATACCACAGTATATAAGTGAGTAATTGAATCCAAACACATTTTTCTATGCTTTTTGGGAGTGTTTTACATCACAGAAATGTAGCACAAAGCACGTAATACTTTATTGATGAAAATATAGTAAACTTTTGCACTAAAAAAAATTTGATCTCATGCAGCATCTATATATTTAGTAATGGACTATAGAGCACTCAGCCCTGCCTTCAACCTTTATTGTACCACTCTCCCTGCTTCTGCAACTTTCCTAAGCTAAATGCACAATGTATCTGATACAAACAGCAAAGCACAATATTAAACCTTAGAAGTGCTGTTATAGCATGATGATTCAGGATCAGCACCAGTATATATGCTAGAGAACTCAGATTAGTTAAAATATGCACACACAGGCCTAGACAATTGCTCTATCCCTCTATTACAAACTGTCCATGAGCTGTCCAATGGCGTCAGTGAGCAGAGCATGGCGGCTCCTGTCCTTTTTATACACATGATGATGTAATACAGCCTGCCAATCACAGTAATGCCTCTACCAAATTGGCTATGGCATTTCAGCGACTGACAAGCAATCCCCACATGCTTAGTGGCTGTGTAAGACATCAAACATGCGGTGCGGGATTCGAGTTTTAAATCAAGCACCACCCAGTGCTCACCAAGTAACGAGCATATCAGAGCACCCAGATACTTGAGTTATATCCGAGTATCACCGAGCACGTTCACTCATCCCTAGTAAGCTTACATTGTAATGGCAGTTAGAGTACAAGAGCTTAAGGAGGTACCTCTTTTCTGGTTTAAGTGTGAAAGATTTTTAATATGGGAATACCTCCTTTTATATGTTTCTATGCACACATAATAAGGGGTTGTTTTCATAACACTAAGGTTTTAAAATGGTCTTTTTTGTAATCCTGTTATCACCTATTTCACCACTGAAAACCCCAAATAGAAGTAGAAAGTGGGACTTGTACCACCATGTTCTCTCCTTCAGTAAATCCATGGCCAGCGGTACAGCAAGCTCACTGTCGATTCATACAAGTCTAGGCTATGAACAAAGATAGCAAAGTGCTGCACTTCATTCGACTTTCACCATATTTTCAGTGTCATACTCTTTTTGATTTGAGTAGTAAGACAGCATGCTCAACCCAGCGGTGCATTCAACCCCTCCTGGTCTCAGCTTATCCATCTCTAATGGTCTGACTGCTGCATTGGCTACAGAAGTTCTGTGATTTCATTTCAAATAAGCAAGGTTCACACACATTCGATGCTGCTACATTTAAAGAGGACCTTTCATCATTTTGAGCATGTTAAACTGGTCACATCATGAAATAGTGACTGCAGAGCTGAGGAAAATGTAGTTTTTAACTTTTTTATTTCTTTTCTGTGTAGCAGAGATACAGGTGCATCTCACAAAATAAGAATATCATCAACAATGCAGATGAGCTGATGGCTGCTATCAAAGCAACCTGGACTTCCATAACACCTCAGCAGTGCCACAGGCTGATCACCTCCATGCCAAGCCACATTGATGCAGTAATTGATGCCAAAGGTGCCCCAACCAAGTAGTGAGTGCATTTACTGAATATACATTTCAGTAGGCCAACATTTCAGATTTTAAAATCATTTTTTCAAGCTGGTGTTATAAAGTATTCTAATTTACTGTGATAATGACATTTGAGTTTTCATTGGCTGTAAGCCATAATCATCAACATTAACAGAAATAAACACTTGAAATACATCACTCTGTTTGTAATGACTCTATATAATATATGAGTTGAAATAAATTAACTTTTTGATGATATTCTAATTTTGTGAGATGCACCTGTATTTGCTTGTAAAGTTTAGGCTATAATTTATGCCATAGTTCATCTGGGAACTCCAACAATTTGCCTCTTAGTGTGTGCGCTTCTCCTGCATAAGGTTGAACAATCAAGAGCATGCAGCATTACTTAGGGGGAAAAGAACACCCCCTCTTCTCCTCACTAATCTCTGCAGCTGCTGTGTAGAGATACAGCTTAGGCTAAGTTCACATTAGCGTCTCTGTGCACAGCGTATCATCTGCATGCGCAAACGCATGCAAAAACGCATGCAAATGCATTTTTACGCAGCGTTTCTATTCCAAAAATTCCTATGAAGCATCTGAAGGGTTAATAAACTTCTTGAATGTGGTTTTGAGCACCATGAGGGGTGCAGTCTTTAGAATCGTGTCACTTTTGTTTTTTTTCTATCATATAGACCCCTCAAAGTGACTTCAAATGTGATGTAGTCCCTAAAAAAAAATTGTGTTGTAAAAATGATAAATCACTGTATAACTTTTAACCCTTATAACTTCCTAACAAAAAAAATTGGTTCCAAAATTTTGCTGATGAAAATTTTGCTGATGTAAAGTAGACATGTGGAAAATCTTACTTAGAAAGTATTTTGTGTGACATACCTCTGTGATTTAAGGGCATGAAAATTCAAAGTTGGAAAATTGCTAAATTTTCACCAAAATTTCCATTTTTTTCACAAATAAGCGCAAGTCATATCAAAGAAATTTTACCGCTATCATGAAGTACAATATGTCTCGAGAAAATCTCAGAATCACTGGGATCCATGGAAGCGTTCCAGGGTTATTACCTCATAAAGGGACAGTGGTCAGAATTGTAAAAATTGGCCCAGTCATTAATATGCAAACAACCATCGGGGGTAAAGGGGTTAAATTTATGTGTTTCTTTTTTGTTGGTCAAGAGTCTGAAATGTTAACTCTTCTTGTAGGTTAAATTGATATTTCTAAATGGATAAATGGATAATGTTTGCATCTTATATAAGATCCTACAACTTATTGTCTGCTATCTTTGCAAGACAGTGATACAGGGTCTTTGAACAATGTTTGCTGACATGTTGATAACACATTGTCCAGGCCAGCTAGTTTGTTGACTTGCAAAATAGAGGAGGAAAAACTATGCAAATAGATTAAATAATTAAACAATGTGAGTTGATCTTGTCACCATTCTTCCATTTTACCTCTGGATGGTGGCTTGAAGGACAGTAGTTAACTATAAAAAGAGGATATGCACCTCTGTAACAGATTTAGCCAAGACATTCAGACATCCATACATCCAAGATATCCATTGATCCAAAGAACCATACACTCTTTACAAGACAGCAGCCAACACATCGTGGCTACATCATGTGAGACACAGATTTGGCATTCTACAGATGCCAGCTTAGGAGACCACAACTCCGGCTGAAAGAATACAGATCTGCTCCATTGACCATCACTGAACCATGGATACGTTTGGGTTAGTCAGGATTTAGACCCACCGGTCACCTGAGCCCCATGGATACGTTTGGAAAAAGCAAGGATTGGGACCCACTGGTCACCTGGCTCCATGGAGATGTTAGGAGAAGCCAGGATGTGACCCTCCAGTCACCTGACCTTGTACATCAATGGACTGTCATCTTCCTAAGCTTGATGTTACCTCCTCTCTGTGTGTGCCACAGGTGGGGCCCTGCAAGCTCTGAAGTCACATCTGCCCTTATCACGGTCAGTAAGCCGAAGGATGAGACTCTGTAATTTTGCACCACCTTGAGTATTGTGCTGGGACTGTTCTATGTGTTATTTGCCTGTTTTGTGGTTCAATAAAGTATTGCCACACTGTTTTACCCCCACCCTGTGTTGTCTGAGTAGCTTTACGCCCACGGTAACAGAATAGCGAGCGTTCGGTGGGATGATCCCTGGTCCATGCGGTTTCAGCAAGCGGGCACCTGCTGACCCCTGTGTCTCCACACTGAGTTATTTATCATTATAAACAATTCCAAATCTCATCTCTCAGTGCTGTCAGCTATCACTCTTCCCTTACACTGACTGCCATGAAGTGAGATCTGGAGGTTTTTGTAATGATACATAACTCATCTCTGCTGTACCTCTACACAGTAGAGTAGGAGGGTGTTTTATTTTCATCTCTCTGCATAACTGCCTGCTTATTATTGGTCAACCCCATGTATGGGAAGCAGTACACACCCTCAGAGAGAGACAAATTTCTGGTAAGACCTAGTTGAACTATAACATGTTGTAAGCTTTTCAGGGGATATAGCTCTGGGATCGCCGTCCGGGTAGACGGAGTGGCACGGAAACAGTTCATTCACAGACAGCAGTTCTGGTAAAAACTGGCCGCAACCAGTTTTATTAAAGTCCACAGCAAACAGAACATAATCAAAACCAAATCATAAACATAAGACCTGGGCTTGTCCAGCCACTTACTACACTTAGATAGATTTCCCTATCTATCCGGGACCAGACTCTAACAGCCTGGGCCAAAACAACACATATGTTCAGCATTTACCAGCATGGAGTTTCACAGAGTCTCCTCCTTGTGTCTGAAGGCACCTTCAACGTCCAGACTTGAGAGAGCTCCCCTCCTATTCAGCAGCGATCCGCATGGATTCTCACAGAGACTACTCCTGTGTCCGGGGTACATCGAGCACCAAGACTGAGACAGCTCATACTCCTGGAGACTCCTTCTTGTGCCTGGACTCCTTGTCCAGACTAAGCGAGCTCTCTGTCTGTGTTCGCAGACACCTACTTCTGGTCTCCTAATTAACAGCTGAGTGGTTTCAGGCCTGAGCTGCAAGTGTGTACTGAATGTAAGGTGTAGTGACCTTTCTCTACCACTAGGTTTACAAAGCCATACATTTCCCTTATACCAGTCAGCAAAGTATCTCGGTGAAATGTACACCCCATTCAACACACATACTCTCACTGTCTCACAATGTATTATAATCTAAATATTACAAGCTAATCTTTCCTCAACAGAGAGGAGAAATTGGAAATTAAAAACTTTTTTACTTTCTCCAACTATTATTCCATGATATGGTCAGTTTAAAATACTCTAACTGATGAAAGGTCCTCTTTTATAGAATGAGGGGATGAACTTAATTCAGCTATCTCAGTGAGTTTAAATCTAATGACATTGTGCATACTGCTCAAAGGCAAAGAAACACATTCATGTCAGTTTGGAGGTCCTAGCAATCATACAGTTATCACCTATCCTGTGATTATATGTTAGGTTTTAATCATCAATTCACAAATGAATGTAGCAAGTCACATCAAATGTTTTATATTGAATGGTGCTTATTGAATATAATTTGTTATGTATAGTTGACTGTATTAATACATCACTAATTTGAAAAAAAATAAAAACCTACTTAATAAAATTACATGAATAGGAATTTAGAACAAAATAGGTCATATAATAGATTGCCAACATATTCTCTGAACCTTGTTCATTTTATGAAGGCTACCTTTGTTCTTGTTCTAAAACCTATTCTAGAGATCAGTTTGATCCTCTAAAAAATGATCAAGCAGCTTATAATGATAGTAGCAGTATAAAGAGCTATTCCTTTCAGCTCCTATGGTCTCATGTATTGTAGTACAGTGGCTTGCAAAAGTATTCACCCTCCTTGGCTTTTTACTTCATTTGATTCATTACAACCTGTGTTTAAATATTTCTGTAATTCGATTTGTGTGTGATGCATCAGCACTAAATAAAATTAAAAAACAGGAGAAGAGCGGAGTATAAGATAACAGAGTAAAAAACTACAAATTTTATTGAAATATAATTAGATCCATAAAAACATAGCAATGAAACAAGACAAACACCAAAGACACCATGCCTGGTCACAGATGAAGCCTGATGTGACGTCACACAACACTAATTTGACTAATGTTGTTATTATTGCTTTATATCTCTGTGCCGCTATGTTTTTCTATTATGTTGACTGCATATATATTTTATCTATATCTCTATTTTCTCGGCCGTGCGCATGCGCGCTGTTGTCCTCTGGTCCTGCATAATGGCTGGGCGTCTTTTGTCCTCCATCGCACGCCTGGGGACCTTTTTCTCCCCGCGCGTACACAGTGATGCTAGACGCCTTGTGATCAACATGTTAGGACCTATTGGATGCACTGCGCATGCGCCTCAAGCACCGACTACTACGGGCTGATTGGGACCATGTGACTAACCATGTGACCTGTTGCCATGGATTTTTAAGGTCCTGGTTATCTTACTCCCTCACTTCCCGTGAGAAAGGATCCTGTGTGGATGCGAAACGTACGTTGGGAGTCTGTCATCTTTTTGGGGTCTGTGCAAACTTCTTTTGGCAAGCCTCACCTGTACTTGTAATTACTTTCCCCATATTTATCTACTTAGTCACTTTGGGGATCTATACTTCCCTTGTGGCTGCACTTGCCAAATGTAACCTCCACAGCTTGCTCTGATCATGAGCATGACATGTATATAAGTTGTGTCATTATTACTTTTTCGCATGTGACTCCATGTCTTTGGTGTTTGTCTTGTTTCATTGCTATGTTTTATGGATCCAAATATTTTTCAATAAAATTTGTACTTTTCTACTCTATTATTTTATACTCCGCTTCTTCTCCTGTTTTTTCATTACATTTATGGAGTTTAAAATGATTATGCTATGGTGGTTCACTATCTAGCTATACCGCCATTGGTGTCTAAAATGCTATTGGGCTCTGTGTGTATTGACTTGTTCTGTGTTTTTCACAATTTATCCTCGCCCCTTTATGGATTTTCACGCACGTGAATGTACATGGCGCGCACAGATTAATGATGCCTTTCAAGACTGCACCAATGGGGGTAATGATGGGTGCAATAGGGACTTACAAGAGACTATCATTTTAAGGATTTACTTAAGAAGATGTATATGGTGGAACCATGCGTTCCTGGACAAATATATTCAAAAAAATCTGATCCCACGGGGGTTACATATTCAGGTGTTTCCCTCCTTTCCTATACAGGATGATAGCTTTAAGGACAAGTGGGAGGAGCTAACAAACACTCTAATGGATTTTTAGAGCTGCTCAAAACAATGAACCAAAATTCTCTGGTATCTCTTAAAGTTGAGATTGAGGATTACAGACTACTTTACAGAAAGGTCTGACGGGTTATGCCCTCAAAAAACTAAATGAGGAGATCGACACTGAACTCCAGAAGAGGGCTAATGATATTCAAGCCACAAAAACAAAAAAATTCAAGAGGGATGTTCAAGATAAAATTTCCTCTAGGATATACAGGTGGCTTAACCCTAATGATCAGTCTCGCCAACAATATAGGAATATCTCCCGCTCTAGATCAAGATCAACTTCAAGTAAATGCAATATATCTCATGATGACGATACATCATTTCAGACATTTCAGTCTGGCGCACAATCCTCCTCTGATTCGTCCACCAAGCGAGTTACCACTAGGCAATCCTCCAAGAACAGAAATACTGGTGGGAAATCTGCCTCCGGCGGTGTCCAGTGAGGGCTCCAGGTACTGAATCTCTCCACTCATGTTCTAAATGATAAACAGTTGTAAGTCTTAATTAGGGCCTTACCTTTTCTCCCACTAATTTCTTTGAGTATTTTTCAGCTTTAAAGGACCTCCATTTGTTTTCCCATAAACTGATACTAAGAAAGGAACACAATAAAAGTCAATCAAATGAACCGTTGAGTGACATAGAGAGGGAGGCACTTTGTAACTTAGAGGATCTTCTTGATGAACAATCCTCCCCATGTCGGGGTAAGTTTCCCTCTACTATATTGCCTAGATTGACCAGGTTTCCTCCCTTGTCATTAAGCCCGGCTGTGGAAATCTTCACTAGACTCATCAGTGAGGAGTTTAAAAAATTATCATCTAGACTAAAGGTACCCAACCTGTTGCTCGGGAGACACATGTAGCTCGCGGTCCTATGAATTGTGGCTTGCGACTGTCTGCCAGCTTGGTGCATTAGCTCCAGGTCAAGCAAGTAGGTATGAAGAGAACATCTCAAAATGGTGAATTTTATAAGTAGCCCTGCACAGAAGAGCAGATCTGGATGCACATATACTGGTCTTGGGGTTTAAAGATGATTTAGATAAGGTAAGCTGGAGACTGATACTCGCTGTTAGAGGAGGTTTTTGAAGCTGGATACGACAGTGTGTTGGGAGCCCTTGATGGGAGAATACTGAATGGGGGTATTGTGGGAACCCCTGGATCTCAGTGTACTTCTTAGGAGTGATTTATGTGGAAAAGCTTTAGCTATGATTATACCTATAATGGGGGCTTTGGTTAACAGTACTTTGAGGGGGTGGGAGCTGGATGTGGCTTGCGACCCTATCTCAGTGCAGAATGTGGCTCGCGACCCTCTTTCTAAGCTGAATGTGGCTCTCAAGGTCAGAAAGGTTGAGGACCACTGATCTAGATGTAGATTTGATAACTTGACATCTGCACACCACCAGGCTATTACAGAAATACAGACACTTCCTGACATTTAAACCAGAGGACAAGGGAGGAAACATAGTCATCTGGCGAATTATACAGTACGAATGAGAGGCCAATTGAGGGATCCCCAGACATATCAAAAGCTTTCATATAATCCTGTGTCCTCTTTCTCACTAGAACTTCAGCGGATCTTGATTCAAGCATTAGAGGGTAATGATAATCAGGCGCCTCCTACAGAAAGAGGCTGCCTGATAAACCCGCGGCATAAGGGACCAGAGGCGCGCGCGGCCGTGGCGTCAGCTGCGTAGTGCACGTGCGCATGTGACGTGATCCCAGAGCCAGCAGCGAGACTGGAAGTGAGGACATCAAGCGGCGCGCTCCCGGTCCAGAGACACGACGGGACACCAAGGCAGGGTAAGTATGGCGGGGCGGTGTGAGAGTACCCCCTTCTTTATGCCCCCTCTTTCTAAGGTCGGAAAGAAGCCTCTCCAAAATACGGGGTGCTTGGATGTTCTCCCGAGGTTCCCAAGACCTCTCCTCAGGACCAAAGCCCTTCTAGTCAATTAGGAATAGAGTTCTCCCTCTCACCTTCTTCATGGCAAGTATATCCCTTACCTCAAAGACATCCCCCGTGCTAACAGGCTGAGGCATATGACCAGGAGAAGCATGAAACCAGTTTAGCACCACGGGTTTAAGGTGGGACACATGGAAGGTATTGAGAATACAGAGCAAGGCGGGCAGCTTCAACTTGTAAGCAACATCATTTATACGTCCCAGGACATTGAAAGGACCAATGTAGTGGGGACCCAATTTGTAATAGGGTATCTTAAGGTGAATGAATTTGGAGGAGAGCCACCCCTTGTCACAAGGGCGATATGAAGGAGAATTTGAGCGCCTTTTATCTGCATGTTTTTTACATCCTGTCACGCTCTTTCTCAAGTGCATCTTTGGTCTCCTGCCAGACCCTGGAGTACTCCTTGGACAGAAAGTCGGCCGCAGGCACACCCGAGAGAGAAGGCACTGGTAGTGACACACTGGGATGTTGCCCGAATGTAACGCTGGTATTGTCTGTACTTTGTTTTCCAGCGTT
>VIAB01044598.1:0-13864 GCA_009801035.1 Oophaga pumilio
CCTCTGCTCAGAACTCATCTCAAACCCATTCACAACAATGTCCCTTGTTTTTTGTTTTTTTCGTGATTATTAATAAAATTGAGATTTTTACCAACATTATCATGCAGTAAGCCTTTTTTCTACCATTGCATACATGGTGGATATGTTTTTTGAATTGTTAATTGAGGTGATGTTTTTGCAGACACTTAGGACATTCTTTGATACGTATAAAAGTGAGAAGATAGCAGCAGTATAGTATTGGCCCATTCCAAAGACAGTGAAGCCTTTCTGAGGCTTACGGGGTATTATCAATGGTTTGTGAAGAACTTCACTCGCATTGTTAATCCACTGCTAGAGTTATTGAAAGGAGTGCTGTCTGGTGCAAAGAATCGGACCATCCAGTGGGGAGACAGCCAGGAAGAAGCTTCTCGAGCCCTGAAGATAGCCCTGAATGAAGCACCCATACTGACCTATGCAGACTTCTCCAAACCTTTCATCCTTCACACCGATGGGAGTCTCCAGGGATTAGGGGCTGTATTGTCCCAGATACAGGATGGCAAGGAGTGATTGCCTATGCGAGCTGATCTCTCTATGACTCAGAATGAAACCCAGACAACTATAGTTCTTTCAAATTAGAGTTACTGCCTTTAGTGTAGATGATGACCGAGAAGTTTGCAAAGTACCTGTCGGGATCCGAAGTCTTGGTGCGCACTGACAACAATCCCCTATCCCACCTAGAAAATGCAAAATTGGGGGCCTTGGAGCAAATATGGGTGGCCCGTATGGCAAAATATCGATACAATATCGCATACAGAAAAGGAGCTGAGAATACACATGCCGATGCTCTGTCCCGAGTGACTCATGAGTGACCTGGTCGCGACCAAGATAAGGAGTTGGAAGCTGAAGAGATCCTTGGGTTCCAGAACCTCGCCAGGAAGTTGGCGATGAAGCGGGAACAGGTCGAAGACTTGACGAGAAAGCACCTGGGACAACCTTGAGATGATTGGGTGCGGCTTCAGCAGTAAGACAGAGAACTCGCCCAGCTGAGACGATGGGTGGCCCTGAAACAACTCCCCAGCCAGAGATAACGAGACACCTTGTCTCCAGGAATGCTGCAGATTCTCCATCAATGGGAAAGGCTCCAACTAGAGGATTGTTTGCTGTATGGAAAGTTGCAGTTGTTACAGGAACTGGGAGTCACCTGGCAAGTGGTACTCGTCGAAAAGGTGATCAGCGAGGTGGTCATGGAAGCTCAAGTAAAAAGAGCTCACTTTGGTCCAGAGAAGATGTCCCAGTGGTTGCAGAAGCTGGTCTATCATCCTCGACTGAATACTGCAGTGGAAGAGGCTTGTCAATGATGTTGAAGCTGTGAATTGGCTAAAACTTCTGAACAGAGAGCCCCTACGCAGTTCATTGTGACCTCTGCTCCCCTGTAACAGCTAATGATCGACTACTTAACTCATCTCGGATATGAACTGTTGTGAATGTGTTAGAAATGAATTCTGAGCAGAAGCTCCCTCTGGTGGTTGCAGACAGTGCTGAACCATTCAATGAGGATTGGCAATCAGGAGTTAGAGACTGGTCTTATATAAGGGAGGTTCCCTCCCATCATGGTTGCCGGTGATCAATTGTTCTTGTCTCAACTGTGGTTCCTGGTTCACTTGGAAGCTTGCTGAATCTTGCCTGCATCTTCTGCTATCAGATAAGATATTTTCTGCTTTTATTTTTGTGCTTGCTTTTTGCATTGTTCCCTGCACTTCTGTGGAGGTCAGCCAGGTCCCCTCCGGGGGCTTGGGCTCCTCTCAGTTCCTCTGGAGCCACTGTTATTTGTTCATTTGCCTTTTCCAGTTTTTTCAGTGGCTGCAGCTTAGTTTTGTTACACCAGAGAACTAATTTAGGTGGTAGAGGTCGTGTGATCTCAGGTGTTTTTGCAATTAGTAGAGTTGGTATTTTTTAGGGGTTTTTTTGGATTGCAGTAAGTGTCCTTCCATCCTTTTCTGTCTAGGAAGATTGAGCCCCAACGTTTGCTCATTCTATTTTCTGTCTGTGTCTGTATTTCCTCTTGTCTAACCGCCATTACATGTTTGGGGGCTTCCTATGTTCTTTGGGGATCTGCTCCGGGGCAGATAGCTTTCCTCTTTCTATCTTTAGGTGTAGTTAACCTCTCAGGCTGTGACGAGGCGTCTAGGACCAACTTAGGAACGCTCCATGGCTGCCTTTAGTTGTGGTGGTTAGTCAGGGTACTGCAATCCAGTAGATTCCAACCTCTCTGGTGTATTGCCGTTTTTGCCTGCTCTCCTCAGCTACCAAATCATAACAATGAACATTGTCTCGTTATGACCAATCTCTTCACTAAGTTTGCTGTACTGACTCCGACTCGGGATCAGAAGGCTGAGTCAGCTGCGCAGGCCATCTATCTATTCTGACCAAGGTCCTTGCTTCCAAGAGATGATGGAGGAGCTCCACCAACTGTATCAAATTGAGAAGTCCAGGACGACACCTTATCACCCGCAGGGAAATGGAGTCTGCAAACGTTTCAACCGGATGCTGATTCAGATGCTAAGAACGTTGGAGGAAGACAGAAAAGCCCATTGGCCTAAGTATACAGTATAGCTGTGCTGGTCTGGGTGTACAACAACTGGGTGCACAGTACAACTGGATACACACACTACAACCTGCTGTTTGGTCAAAAAGGATGAGAGATTACCGAGCTGGAGTTGGACCCAGAAGAGGACTACCCACGGAGGGTGTCCACCTGGGTCCGTGAACATCGCCATCGCTTGCAGGCTTTATTCTGACTGGTACAGACCAAGTTTTGGGAACTTGAGCACCATGAGATGACACTCCTGTGAGGGACAGCTCTCAAGGTTGGAGACCGAGTATTGGTCCGAGACAAGAGACCTCGAGGCAAGTTGGAGCATCGATTGGAACAAACTTCATATCGGGTGGAACGCTGAATTGGGGCTAATGGTCCTGTCTATGAATTCCAACCTGAGGGGAAAGAAGAAGCCCCTACTCGAGTAGTCCACCGAAGCATGCTACGTCCTTGCCTGTCAGGAGACCCTGAAAGGGAAGAAAGAGCGCCAAGTGTTCCTGAAATATCCACTCCCGCAACCTTCGATTGTGATGATGAAGAAGAATCTGCCTCACCCTCTGATCCAGACGACCCACTTTCCACCAGCCCAGGGGAAGTACGAGACTCTGAAGCTCCTGAGATGGCTGCTCCATTGAACCCGGATGCGTCCCCGTCCACAACTGCCCAACCTGACCCAACTACCCAAACTGACTTACCCCGCTCCAAATGGATGACAGCTGGAATACCCCCCAATCATTATGAACAGGACCAATTTCTTTAGCAGTGGATCATTCAAGACATGGAGGAGTGATAACGTCTACTGCAAGAACTCTCGCCCGTGGAATGGCGAGCTAAAGGAGAGAGTGTAAGGAGGAAGACCGGGCTGCGGGTACCTGTACTGTGCCAGGTCCGGAACTGTTGAGGCTGCCTCTCATGTTGCCTGGGGGAAGAAAAAAGAAGCCGGACCAACCTCATGAAGCGGTGAGGTGGGGTAACATAAAAGAAAAAGCGCGCTCAGAAGCAGGGACTTTGGCGCCAACCAGCAGTAGCGCGCAGCTAGGTGAGCAGCGCGCTCAATCCCCCGAGAGCCGGCGCTGTGATAGTCCACATTAGTTGGTCCCCAACGTTAGCAATGGGACCGCTGTGCTGAGAGGTGCCATGCGCTCCCTGACTGTGAGTACCGTGCATTTGCCAAGGAGGGAGAGCCGGGTCCTGGACAGACTCTTGCAGCCTTCCTTGCCAATTTCCTCAGGCCCATTTTCGTTTGACTCTGGGAGTGCTCCGGCCGCACCTGTTTATGGACTAGGGGCTCAGCGGAAGGTACCAGAGACCAACCGCTGCCACCAGAAGATGGACTACGGTTTGAAGGACCCCATCTTAGGACATTCTACTGGACTCTTCTGGATCTACAGCCCCTACAGGATCATCTGCTGCAGAGGATCATACTGAACACGATAAGTTCTTGCATTGGACTGCTCTTGTTTCACTTTTAGTACCTCTATCATTTACTCTTTAACCGTTTACCTCCCTGTGAGGAGTGCAAAATTTGTTCTATTAAATTGTTACAATTTGTTAACCCTTGCTCTGCCTCCTGCCTGTCACTGCATCCCGCAACCTGCTTTCACTGTCACGCTGGGAGGACGTCCTACTCGCTGCTCCTCCCACAATAATATGAGCAGGTTACGGGATACAGTAACGGACTGGAGGCTGAGCAAGGGTTAATGAAGGATTTACTTTAACAAGAGAATACTCAACGCAGGGAGAGAATGGTGTGAATAGGGTTAGATCAGCTAATACAAATGCAAAAGAAGTGCAGAGTGGGATAAACAATGATAGCGGGTTTAGAGAACGTTTATGAAAGGTGAACTTATCAGTCCGACGATGTCCTGACTGCAGAGTTCTGATTTCAAATGGTGGCACCAAGGAAATCAGCATGTGAGGAGTCCGGTGTGGTCCTGTAGACATTGGGGATCCAGTTCCTGGCGGTGACGGGGAGTCCTGGTCATACAGTAATGAGATCTGGGTCCTCGAGTTGCTGTGCAGAGGGGTATGCAGTCTTTGACACTGCCGGAGCCTAACGTAGCTCGGCAGCTATATGCGGGTTAGTCAGGGAACAATTCACAGCGGGACACACAATCTCTCCGTCCCGGCACTAGCGCGTCACATATCTGTCCAAAGCTTTGGACACACTCCGTCACGGTAGCTAATGGGAACATCCCCCGCATCTGGTCAAAGTCTCTGCACGAACGTCAGGTCCCTCTGGCTTGGGCCTGCTCTGTTACGGTGCTCTGAGAACGGAGCACCAAAGCTCTGCTGCTGCGCGCTGCATGCTCCCACCAAATTTCCCTTGTTTCCCGCGCGCTGCGGCTTTTTAAGCTTAGTCACGTCCCCTGCTGCTGAGTGCAAAGGTTGATCCGAGTTTCTAAGCTTTCCCCCTTACAACAAGGGTGACAGCGCCGACAGTTCCAGACCCATTGCAAAAGAGGTACCCCTGGTCTGGTCCCTCTCCTTACAGTTAGTCAGAGAGCAGTGCGGGCGTCACTGATAACACAGCTGACACGCTGCCTGCTGTAGACTGTGGCGCACTATTTGTGAGTAACACAGCGCTCTTATATTCTGATGACACCGATGTTCACTGTGCAGACGGCGGCAAACACGGCCTGCTATTAAAGTGAAATATTCACACCTCTCCATGCCCATGGGGGCGTTGGGAAGAGTGAATATTCGTTTCTCTTTAGCAGCGGGGACAGGCTTTAGCCGCAGCAGCCAGCTTCTGCTACCTGTCACCTGCTGCTGCTTCGCTGGCACCTTGGGTGCCCCCATAGCAGTTGCCCACTGGCTGGGGGCCCCCTACGGTGCTGCTTAGTGCAGTTGTAATGTGTCAACTGGGTCATGTCGACCATGAAAATGTTCTTTTGTACGCACTATATTTTCTTTTGAAAAAGAAAAAGAAAAGAAAAATCCAGTCCTGTTGAGCTGGACTCCAATTTTTTCTATTGGCCTTGATGGGAGGCCAGGGCAAGGCCGGTGTCTGAGCCCCAGGTGGATGAGCATGGAGCAACTGGGTGAGCTGGAATCAAGCTTTTGTTATTGCTTACTATATTGATGATTCAGCCATCTTCAAGAAATGTGGCGTATATAAAGGCTATATGAGGTAGTCACCAGCCAATATTTATACTGCTTTTAGGGGCAAAGTTTGATGGTGAATTATGTTCAGAGAAGTAAAGAATGGGATATATATAAAAAGGACTTTGATTAGGAAACGTAATAGGCCACTCTAAACAGATATATTTTTAGGGAGAGCATAAAACTGTAAGTTGTGGTTAGTTCCAATTTCGTGGGGTAGAAAGGGGAAGATGTAGGAGATAGAACAGAGTCAGAAGAAGTCCAGATCAAGGGTGTTACCATGTTTGTGTGTCTCAGAGGTTGAAAGGTGTGAGGTCAAGAGAAGTGGTTAAAGATAGAAGGGATGCAGATAGGGAGGTGGGGCTGTTTATGGGGATGTTGTAGTCTCCCAGAATAAGGGTTGTCAATTCTGAGGACATGAAGTGCATCAGCCAAGCAGAAAAGTTGTCAAGAAAGTGGGTGGGTAAGCCTGGGGGATGGTATATGACAACTACTCTGAGGGAAAGGGGATGGAAGAGCCTGATGGGGTTTGTAGCACCGGCAGAGTCCGGGGGAAAGGTTCTCAGATGGGGTCCTTTAAACGGTGGTCTGTCTTCTGGTGGCAGCGGTCAGTCTCCGGTACCTTCCGCTGTGCCCCTATTCCAGAAACAAATGCAGCCAAAGCAAACAAAGCCACAGAGTCAAAGGAAACGGGGGTGAAGCAAGTGGCAGGGAAAGCCGCAACAGTCTGTTCAGTATCCGGCTCTCCCTCCTTGGCACGTGCGTGGAACTCACAGTCAATGGGCGCACGACACCTCTATCTCCGGCAATTGCAGAGCGCACAACACCTCTCTGCACAGCGGTCCCACTGCAAATGGCGGGGACCAAACAATGCGGCCTGTCGCGGCGCCGACACTCGGGGAGAGAAGCGCGCTTGCCAAAATGCCCCCCCGCTGAGCATGCTTTTCCTTTTATTTTACCCCGCCTCCCCAGGACAAGAGGTTGGTCCAGCTTCTAATTTCTTCCCCCAGGCAACAGCCTCAACAGTTCCTGACTCGACTTGGCACAGGCACCCGTAGCCCGGTCTTCTTCCTTACACGTGCACGGGGTCCAGCTGAAGCAAGCACGAAAAAGGAATCCAGTGTGTTTTGCATTTCCACTCCAAAGAGCCTCAACCATGATAAAGACCCTTTGGATCTGAAAAGTGTCTCTTGTTTCACAACGACCAGAGCCGACTGTCAACATGTGTTTTATCTTTTGAAGTTTCAATAAACACTGGACTTTTAATTACACGCAGGATTCGTTTTTCATGTATGCTAGTGAAATGGTTTAGTTGTCTATCCCCTGGTGTGTAGTGGTTTAGTTCTCCAACCCTAGGTGTTTTGTAGTTTAACTCTCCAACTCCTGTTGGCTAGTAGTTTACAGTATATCTCCATCCTCTGCAGTGTTATGGTTTAGCTCTCCACCTCAAGAGCCCTGCAAGCCTTGGGGATTTCAAGACTTTCAGAGCAGCCCATTTCACATCTGCCCCCACAGCCAACAGAGTCACCAAGTGCCCAGTCAACGAGATGTAACGCTCCTGGCCCGTGCTGCTCGTCCAGGTGTCAGTGTTGAAACGTACTCTGTCAGACATAGATTTTTTAAAGGAATGTGTTGTGAATGTGTTAGAAATGAATTCTGAGCAGAAGCTCCCTCTGGTGGTTACAAACAGTACTGAACCATTCAATGAAGATTGGCAATCAGGAGTTACAGACTGGTCTTATATAAGGGAGGTTCCCTCCCATCATGGTTGCCGGTGATCAATTGTTCTTGTCTCAACTGTGGTTCCTGGTTCACTTGGAAGCTTGCTGAGTCTTGCCTCTTCTCCTGCTCTCAGATAAGATATTTTCTGTTTTTGTGCTTACCATTTGCATATTTCTCTGCATTTCTGTGAGGTTAGCCAGGTCCCCCCCCCCCCCGGGGGGCTTGGGCTCCTCTCAGTTCTTCTGGAGCCACTGTTATTTGTTCATTTGCCTTTTCCAGTTTTTTCAGTGGCTGCGGCTTAGTTTTGTTACACCAGAGAACTAATTTAGGTGGTAGAGGTCGTGTGATCTCAGGTGTTTTTGCAATTAGTAGAGTTGGTATTTTTTAGGTTTTTTTGGATTGCAGTAAGTGTCCTTCCTATCCTTTTCTGTCTAGGAAGATTGGGCCCCAACGTTTGCTCATACTATTTTCTGTCTGTGTCTGTATTTCCTCTTGTCTAACCGCCATTACATGTTTGGGGGCTTCCTATGTTCTTTGGGGATCTGCTTCGGGGCAGATAGCTTTCCTCTTTCTATCTTTAGGTGTAGTTAACCTCTCAGGCTGTGACGAGGCGTCTAGGACCAACGTAGGAACGCTCCACGGCTGCCTTTAGTTGTGGTGGTTAGTCAGGGTACTGCAATCCAGTAGATTCCAACCTCTCTGGTGTATTGCCGTTTTTGCCTGCTCTCCTCAGCTACCAAATCATAACAGGAATGGGTGATGTTTTCTATGATATGCTGGTTTAGTGCAGTCACATCTTTCTTTGAGAAGTAATGGTGACTGGGCAACTGGTACTTAGAGATTGCAACGGAGATCAGAACCTGTCTGTATCCACCAGGCAGAAAAGCTGCATTTCTGTAGCCAACAGATTAGATTGGCCAACTAATTTGTCAAGGACTTCATACAATTATCACAGAGATCACAGGCCAGGAGTCACGTTGAACCACCTGCTATAAATTGTGGAGCTCTCAGGCAATTACACGATTGAGCGATTATCAACCGAGGAGACAGCAGGCTGTTCCCAATAATTAGTTATCTGAAAACTAACAGTGAGCGTACGGCATATACACCTCTGGATTACAACGCATGGAATATGTGTATATACTGCCATACGATCATTGCTAACTTCACGGTAACCCCACACTACTCGCTGTCACCCCCCTATCCTTTTTTTAAAAAAGAAAAAAATACAGGTCGATTGGTCACCATTCTTCTTTTGATGTCGACACCTGCAAGATCACCTGCTGCAGAGGATCATATAAGACAGATAAGTTTTTTCATTGGAGTGCTATTGTTTCACATTTTTACTCCTATCATTCTGTCTTTAACCATTTACCTCCCTGCGAGGACTGAATTACTTGTTCTAGTAAATTTGTTATATTTTGTTAATCCTTGCTCTGCCTCCTGCTTGTCACTACATCCTGCAACCTGCTTACACACGATCAGCAGGCTATTGCTGCAATTGGCGGTGAACTGACTCTCCCTGAACCTGGAGCCAGGGAAGTCAGTGTGCTATAAAGGTTCAAACCTGGGAAGAACCAATGCCGAGGCAACCTCACACACATGCCTTGCATGGCCCACGTCCTCAACCTTGTGGCACAGCTACATCTACACCACTGTCCCAGCATGGATGCGCTGCTGCAGAAAGCACAGTCGCTGTTTGCTCATTTCTGGCATCCACAACCCGTGTGTCATCAACCTGCATCACTATAAAGGTCTTTCGGGCTACTATTTAACAGGTTGATATCCGCTGTGCCGACACGGTGAAATTCCACTTTGCGCATGTTGCATCTATTGTGGCAGCAGGGACCACCCCTGGTAAAGTGTGTGTAGCAAAGCAGGCTTGCCAAGTGGGCACAAATAAAGGACCTCTGCACCCTTCTGCACAGTTTTTAAATAGCTACTAAGATGGTTAGCGCTGACGTTACCATCAGCATCATCACTATTCCAGTCATCTACGTGCTGGAGCACACTTTAAATAGTCTGCAAAAGGAGGTGGAGGTCCCAGTGGAAAAGGAGGAAGCAGAGAAGGATGTGGAAGTGATAACAATATTTCAAAGTTCTGGACTGTCATCACACAGGTGGGTGCCAAGGGATGGTGAATTACAGCGATCAAGGGGGGCTCATGTTACCAGAGAAACTGTTGGTAAAGATGCAGGAGCCTAGGAACAAATAGAGATGCAGGACGAAGAGGTAGAGATGATGGGTGCGCAACAGTTAGAGGATGATGAGGATAATGATCCCCTCTCTGTTGTCCGGTGGCGATGGGAGAGGAAGGAGGAAACAAGCTTGAGTGTTACCGTGCGACCAACACAACATGTACTTCGATCTCATGGAAGCACCTGAATCATGAGCACCTTCTTGCTGAGCTATCTGTAACATGATTGTTGGCTGTATTGTTGAGATTACAAATAGTGCTGACTACTTCATTCCACTCTGTAAGGCTAGGTTCACATTGCGTTAGGGCAGTCCGTTCAACGCATGCGTTGAACGGACTGCGCTAACGCAGCTGCCTTTTTGTGATCATGTTATGCGATCGCGCTAGCACAGATGCTCCATCTGAGCTAGCAGTGATGGACCCTCGAATGCTGCAGACCGCGTCAGAGGGTCCGTCACAGCATGACGGCACATCGCTAACGCATACCGATTATGACACGCGTTAGCGATGCACTACGTTATAGTAGTCAATGGTTGTGCTAACGGATGTGTTACATCGCGTTAATGCCGCGTTGTAATGCAATCTGTTAAATGGACTGCCATAACGCAATGTGAACCCAGCCTTACATCCATGTTACAAGACTAAATTTTGCCAGATGCTTCACCTCCTGGAAAGATGCAGCACGGTGGCTCAGTAGTTAGCACTGCGACCTGGGGTCCTGGGTTCAAACCCCACCAAGGACAAAATCTGAAAGGATTTTATGTGTTCTCCTTGTGTTTGCTTGGTTTTCCTCCCACACTCCAAGGACATACTGATAGGAAATCTAGATTGTTAGGGCCCCGTCTCACATAGCGATGCACCAGCGATCCCGACGACGATATGAACTTGTCAGGATCGCTGGTGTGTCGCTACATGATCGCTGCTGAGCTGCCAAACAGGCAGCTCAGGCAGCGATCAGGTCCGCGACACTGCGGGTAACGTCGCTTATTTACCCGCAGTGTACGTTGAATACCAGCCCGCTGATGCAGGGAGCTGGTAACCAAGGTACACATCGGGTTTCCAGGTGCTGCGCGGTGCCTGGAAACCCGATGTGTACCTTGGTTACCAGCTGATCGCTGGTCTCCTGCCTGCCACACGCAGCGATGTGTGCTGGCCAGCGGGAGACCAGCGATCAAAAAATTGTCACAAAACTTGTGACTCAGCGGCGATCTCGCTATGTGAGACGGGGCCCTTAGCCCCAATGGGGAAAATGTCAGTGAAGTGCTAAGTAATTAATGGTGCTATATAAGTGAGAAAAATAAATAAAAAATAAACAATTTCTATGAGTTATTTCACACATTTTTTAGACCAGCCCATGCACCAGCAGAAGATACTGCATGATTATCTTGAGCTCAATATCAATTCCATATATTTGCATTTTGGTCTTCAAAAACTGAAGAGTGGCCTGAGTTCACCTTTCATACATTGAAGGTTGTGTGGCTCCCGGCAGCCAGCGTTCTCTCAAAACATGTTCTCAGGCCTGCTGGTGGTGTCCTGATAAGCAAATCTGGCTGTACCCTGAAAGTGTAGACTGCCTAACTTTCATCAAGATGAATAAGACATGGATCTCCAATAACTTTTGTACCCCCGTCAACAACTGGGCAGATTAGGCGTTGGTGTTGTTTTTAGCGTGCTGCACTGATCTTGCATTATTGTAGTCTGTGTCACCTTTGTTGCGATTTCTGTGCCTGCCTTTGCTGATGTTACTAACAATTTTATGAAATGTGGAGATTCCGAGTTGTGTCTCCATCTGATGGGCTTACTCTAGTGGAAGGGGTGTCAGGGCTCCATTATACTATTTATACGTTGGGGAAATTGATAATATCTGCAAAGCGCTCTGGAATGAATGGCGCTATATACAGTATGTAAGTAAAATAAATACATAAAATAATTTGATTCCAATTTAACGGTGTCTGCCCCTAATTTTTGGAAATGTTTGGACTCCAAGTTGGGTCTTTTTCATGTATGTTGCCTGAATTTGACATGGTTCTCAGGCCTACACCTGTCACTTATCCACCAGTTACTGATCAATATTTAAGCTAGAAATGCTGGTCCAAGCTTTTTCCCAGGCCATGTCCAATGCTGAAAAGTGGCCTGCTACAGGGGAGAAAATAGGTTGCACCTCCTTTAGATAGTCGGCATGTCAATCTGTGTAGCAGGGTGCCACACCGTGCCTGAAAATTCAACGTGTATCAAAGCAAGAAAGACCAGACACAAATGGGCATGCACACCTTTTTCAATACTCAGATCAAGATAACAGTAATAAAATATATAACTTTATTTGAACATTGAACAATTGAATTCTCCTACCACATCAGTAAACAACTCTTGCTAATTAAACCTTTGGTATATATAAGCTATGTTTTGTACCCCAGGGCACTCTTCTCCCTGATGAAGCTATCCTAAGACAGCGATACGCGTGGTCTCTCCCACCCACCCCTCTTTCTTTAGATACTGCCCACCATGGCAATTTCTTGGTGCTTCCCGTGTGTCTTCAGGTATATATGCCTATGGACATTTTTTTTCAGCTCACTGGCTCATTCCTATTGATATCTTGGCCTTCTTCCTGTCAGCATTGAAAAGCACTCACTTTAAATGGACATTTCTGGCTTTTTTTTCCTGCCACCAGTGGTGAGCATTAAGCTTGAATAGATGTTTTGATGTGCACATTTTTTGTGACCTCCATACCATGCAATTCTAAACTCAGTTTACTGACATCTAACCTATTACTGTAGGGGATGACTGGGTCACATTCTGTAGATGATGATGTTTGGGTCACGGTTGCTATGAGTTATTAGTCATGAATGATTATTTATTGATTTGTGATTTTGTCATTAACCCCTTCCCGACCCATGACGCCTACGTCGGCGTCGTGAAAACCAGTGGCATCCCGACCCATGAGGCCTACGAAGGCGTCATGCTATAAATCATGTTTCTGCGGGTCGGGTGACCGGGGTCACTGAAAGGTCACCCGACCCGCAGGCACAAGACCCTTTGTGCATCACCACAGTGGGGGTGGCTTAACCCCCACGTGGCTACGATCGCTCTGATTGGCTGTTAAAAGTGAAACAGCCAATCAGACCGATTTGTAATATTTCACCAATGAAATTTGGTGAAATATTACAATCCAGCCGTAGCCGATGCTGCAATAGCATCAGCCATGGCTGGACACCGAGATCTGACCCCCCCCACACCGAGTGACGGGGGCGGTCGGCCGCCGCCACCGATAAATGGCGGCGATCGGTCACCGCCGTCACTAAATGCTCCCCTCCTCCTTGCCTCCGCTGCCCCCATCTTCCGACCCCCCCTTACCTTCCAACCCCCCTACTCACCTCTCTCTGTCCTCCGATGTCCCTGGGACCGTCCCAGCATCGGTCCGGGATTCTTCATGGGTGCCGCCAGCTTGGAAAATGTGCGCCCTCCAGTGTAAAAATTTTTTATTTTGATCACTGTGATACTCTCTCACAGTGATCAAAATAAAAAAAGCAGTAAATAAACGCTCCCTTTATCACCCCCATAGGTAGGGACAAATAATAAAATAAAGAATTTTTTTTTTTTCCTTTGCACACGTTGCGGATTTTGCTGCGGATCTGCAGCGGATTTGGCGCTGCGGATCCTCAGAAGAACCGGAAACCATGCACAGTACAATGTAAATAAATGGTAAAAACTGCGGTTTTGCTGCAGCATGTCAATTCTTTGTGCGGATTCAGCAGCGTTTTTACACCTATTCCAGGTGTAAAACCGCAGGGCAATTCCGCACAAAAACCGCAGCAAAACCGCAGTAAATCTGCAACGTGTGCACAGGCCCTTAATCTGCACTAAATCCGCAGGTAAAACGCAGGTAATTATACCTGCGGATTTAGCAAAATCCGCACGGAAAAATCTGCAAGGGAATCCGCAATGTGTGCATGGGGCCTTAGGGTTAGGGTTAGGCTGGGTTCATATTGCGTTATGGCAGTCCGTTAGACGGACTGGATTACACCGCGGTATAACGCGGTGTAACGCAGTTTATTAACGCTGCCCTTCACCCCCATTTTCGGGTGCATCGCGATGCATGCGTTCGCGAAGTGCCGTCATTCAGTGACGGAGCCTCGGACGCGGCCTGCAGTGTCTGGTCTCCATCACCGCTAGCGCAGATGAATCATCTGCTGATTCATCTGCGCTAGTGGGTATAGCATAAGCCGATCGCGTTATGCTATACCGTTACCAGCCCGTCAACGCTGTGT
>VIAB01044607.1:4893-19408 GCA_009801035.1 Oophaga pumilio
AACAGAGCGGGGTATGCCAGCATTATCAGTATACTCAAAATCAGAGAAGTTAAAGCAGCACAGAAAAATTGCAAGTAGGGTGCAGAGCCACCCAGGTAAGCATCAAACCTTATGTAGAGAATCTATGTATCCATTTTCACATATGAACTATATGTTGATGGAATGTCTTCTTCCCCTCTATGGGATCTATGCATTAAATGATTCTACCATACACTTTTCACTGAATTATCTGGAATGTTCCTGGAACCATGTTTATGTATATAGATTTATCCTATTGGCCTTATGTTTAATCTCACTAATATGTAATTCTTCTTATGTTCATATATGGATATATCTTTTTTGTTTTGTCCCCAATTCTAGTATATTGTGAATTATATATTATATTGTATTTTTATTTTACATTTACTTTGACCTTGACAAAGACCTAGGCCAGAGAGATGACACTTTCCACCAGCCAAAGGGATCCTATATGTGTGAGTACAGTATGGGTGGCTTTGCAGAAAATGACTCTGGAGGTCGATATCGAGACATTCCTGACTGTCTTTTAGAGTGTGGAAGACAGGGATAAAGTGGGCAATGGGCAGACATCCTACCTTACTAGGAAACCAAAGAAAGCGTACTACGACCTTCCCTTGCAGGATACCAACGTTTACAGCAAGCTGAATGGGGATATTGTGGCATGTTTGGGTGTAACCCTGGCAGTCAGGCCATAATGGGTGCACCTATGACAATACCAAAGTGACAAGCCTCCCCGATCCCACATGTTCAACCTCTTACACTTGGTGTGAAAACGGCTGCAGTCTGAGACCTGCTTTCCGGCACAGATAGTGGAAAGAGTGGTAGTCCATGCAAACTGTGTTGCCTAATGAGATCCCCAGAATGCAGATGACCTTGTCAGCCACGTGAAAAGATACTTGGCTGTGAAGAACTCCCTAAGCCATCAAAAGAGCCTGAGGTCACCTTTCAGGGATACCTAAAATAGGGTCCAAGTCCACATTGTAGGGCCCACAAAGACCCAGGAAGAGTCAGAGCCGGTTTCAAGGTGTACATCTCATACCATTTTCTGTTGGAGATGTCAGGCATCAGGTCATACAGCAGCCCATTGTCCTATGGTTCAAGAACCAATGGATTGCTCCGTAGGCCGACGCTTCTCATTCTTTGCACATCCTGCATGCAGTGTCGTCCCTCAGACTGGTGAGGATCCTCATCTGTGCCAGTTGATGGTGAACAGTGTGTCTGCGACTGGACTCCTGGACCCAGGTAGTTTGGTGACCCTATTAACTGCCACACTTTCGCATCGGCAAGTCCCTGGGACGATGATGAGAGAGGTCAAGTATAAAAAATACACAGACCAGGGAATAGGAAGCAATTCCCAATATATCATGGCCACCTACCAAAACTCTGGTAGGATAGGGACCCACTCGAAAGCCCTTGCTTGTTGGCACAGTCAGAAGCCAATATTGTGGGTGTCAAAGTGGCAGATAATGTGTTGCCTTTCCAAAAACAGTATGGCCAGAAATTGGCACACCAGAATACATACAGGTTCTTGAAGTTACCAGGTCTCTCTCATGGCATCAGGCATAAGATATGCACTGAACTACACACTAGAATCAATTAAAGGCCCTTTAGGATTCCTGAAGCACACCGGGAGGTTGTGTCAGAAGAATTGATATAGAGCTGACCATACCCCCCCACAATAAAACAGGTCAGAGCATTCCTGGGAATGGTCGGCATTTACAGAAGGTTTGTCCCTAATTTAGCCATGTTAGCAGCACTTTTAATCAGTCTCATAAATGGCACAAAATCAGTGATAGCTAAGTTGTCTCCAGAGGCTGTGAAGGCATTACAGGAGGTTAAACTGGCCCTCTGAAGGCAATTATTCTTGGAAGGACCGAATTTCTGTTAGCCCCTGGCTTTGTGCAGAAGTGGCAGTGGGGGGTATGTCACAAAGCAGGAGGTAAGGTCCTGGATGGTAGAGATGTGTCAGTAATGTAAGCTCTACCAGTAACACTAGGTGACTGAGAGTGTTAAATGTGACTGAATTTTGGGTCTCGTTTTTTTTAGTAACTACAAGAACATGGCTGGAAAAAGTCGATCCTATAATCCAGTCCAGGGTTTATAGGCCTATTAACAGCAGCTGGGTTAGTTCACCAGTGTTGCGTGTGTTGAGGTTGCAGAAAGGCAGAATTGCTGGTTAGTCTGCTCTGCTATGTGTATGTTGTTTCATACTGCCTGAAGAAAATGCCTGTTTAGGTTACCAATTGATACAGAAGAAAGGATGTTATCATTTTCGAACAGTAAAGGTTATGATGGACAATAAACTATATGCTGTTTTGATATAAAACCCCTTGCCACGTGTCGCACCCCAGGAGTCCGGCTCCCACAATGGCATTGCCTACCTCACAGGGGGTGATGTCAGGCCTGAAGCAAGGAGGGATCACCTGGGCAGGTACAGACAGCATGCAACACAGTTCATGCTCCGGACCAGCAGGGGGAGCTCTGAACTCGACTTCAGGGGAGCTGCTCTCTCTGGTCAGGAGGAGGAAGTTAGTTAGAGTTTCAGTCAGTCAGTGCTGGGGATTGGACGAGTGAGGAGCTTGTCCCCAGACTGGAGTGCATTCTGAGTCAGAGAGGAAGAGAATAGTATAGGAAAGCTTAGGAAGAGGAGCTGTGACCACGCTCATCCCAGAGCTCAGCGCTAAAACTGGACATTGGAGTCCGTGGCTGCAGAGCACTACGGTCTCAGCAGCTAAATCCGGAGGGCAGAAGATTGCAGGTCTTCTGGCCCCATCACACAACTGAAGGCACAGCAGCAGATTAGAGCCTGGAGACGCCACCAGGAGTGACACCTGTGAAAGGCTCAAGCTGCCTGCCATGCAGGTAACATTTTCTGACAGATAGTGAGAGGAACACAGGACTGAGCAGAGCTTTAGGCAGCAAGAACCTCTAATAGAGCAGCACTGTAAGGATGCCTCCAACCCACCTGGCTGACTGAATCCTGAGTTGCTTCTGGCTGCCCGGACCTCCATTGTCATCTGTAACCAGTGCTCTGGTCTGCACATCTATACATCCAGTAAAGGTAAAGGAAACTACAACCCTGCTGTGTCATCAGATTTGTTTGCTATACCATCTGCCCTGCACTACAACCTCCATCATCATATCATCACTTACACATACAGTTGCCCTGGGGCCAAGCTCTACCTGTGGAGAGCTGTAACAACTTTGCTGCATCATCATCAGCCACAGCTGTCTCTTCAAGCAGCATCGGCTAACACCTTATTTGCTGAATGCCACAGGTGGCGTCACAAACTAATTCCCTTTTAAGTGATCCCCTATAAACTTTATTCAACATTTTCTTTGGACGCCCAGGGCCACGGACCTGGTCACTGCTGACAGTTCCCCTTTAAGAACTGTCTGGCACCAAGTACCCCACAGCTCTGGCGGCGCTCCATTTTAGCGTCACGAACAGGATACGTGCCTCCCCGACATCGCCGGGAATTGTGTGCCATAGACTTTATTGAACTGTGTAGTTGACGTCATTACAGCGCCATGTGGCGCATAGGAAGCAGAAGCGGCGTGCCATCGTGGGCGTAACCCAGAAGAAAGCGCAAAGTGAAGCTTAGGGCGCGCTCTGTTCAGAGAGGGTGAAAAGCAGAAAGCCCCGACTTGGAGACAGGAAGGAGTTCATCTAGCCTGCCGGCAGAGCAGCCGCTGATTATGGTAACGATACCCAGAGCCTGGCTGAGGTTCACGGGGGGGAAAGAAAATGTCCAACTCAGGTGGAGATCTAGCGGAGAACGCAGCCGCAGCCCCCATAGTGCCGCAAGGTTCAGTGGCGGATGCAGCCGCAGACCCCATAGTACAGCAGAATCCGGCGGCAGCTGCAGCCACAACCTCCCGAGTGCAGCAAGATCTGACGACCGCCACCGCAATACCCATAATGCAGCTATCAATGCCGTACATACCGGGAGCAGTCTGGTTACTGCAGTACTCAGGGGAGACACACACCCTGAACAAGCTACATAGTCTCTCCTTGAAATTGCTCAAAGTATACCCCCTGACTGAGGATCAAAAAGTCAACATCCTCATTGGTCAGTTAACTGGTGCGGCCCAGAGGGAAGTAAAGTCCTGGCTGGACACTGATAAAAGAACTGTCAAACAAATTTTGGCCAGGCTGAAGGACACATTTGACACCCGCACTGCAGCAGAAATAAAATGGCGCTATGGGCCATGAAGCAGCTTGACCCTGACAGTGGAGAAGATGAGGTTAATTTCTAACGAAGCAGTTTATAGAGGGACTCCTGTCTAACACCCAAAGGACACAGTTGTGCATTATAGCCCTACAAAACCCTGACCTGGACTTTGCACACTTTAAATATAGGGCCATCTGAGTGCTGCGTGAAACAAATTCCAGCGGCACAGCACCCCCTAGGTGCCCAGCAATTACATACCACCAAGAGGCGGCATCCTTTGCTCGGACCCCCGTTGGGACCAACGCGCCAACCCAAGATAATGACTTCTCTGCAGACCTATGTCACCAGGTCCAGGCGCTGACTAGAAGTATGGCTGCACTAACCAAAACCGTGCAGTCCATGCAAGTGTCCTCAAATGAGAAGATCCAGCTGGCCTCTAGTCCAGATGACGTTCCGTGGCGACACAAAAAGAGGATCCCACCGACCAGAGGGAGAGACAACGATTGCTATGACAAGGATGAACAGCCTATTTGTCGCCGCTGCAACAAAGCGGGGCACATCGCAAGATTCTGAAATTTAAACGAGCGACCCCTGGGGCAGAGGGCCAACCCCCAGGAGTAAGAAGACCAGGCCCACAAAGCTGGTGAGACAAGTACGTGGGAGGACGGTTAGTCCTGCCCATCGTGATTGATGGCTTCCCGATGAACGCCTTACTGGACACCGGCTCCCAGGTGATAACGATGCCATATGTCCTGTTTAAGAGGGACTGGGCTAATTCAGACATTACTCGCAGCCCAGATGAACACCTTGCCATCTTTGCCAGTAATGGTCAGCACTTGCCTCAAGTAGGGTTTAAAGATGTGACTATTAAGATTGGCCTAGTAGAGTTGCAGTCCAGTAGCGTAGCTACCAGGGGGCAGAGGGGGCCATCGCCCCGGGCCCGGCGCTCTGAGGGGGCCCACCTGGAGCTACGCTACTGTAACTGTATCATGGTGTGCAGCACGCCGATACAGTTACATTCTGCAGCAGAGCAGGGAGATTCATCTCCCTGCACTGCTGCCAGGCCGCTATGGGGCCCCTGAGTAGGTGGGGTGCCCGGTACCAGCAGTGGGCCCCCTGCCCATCATCGCAGGTTCAGCTTTATTGACTACATGCCGACACAGCTGACCACATTAATGAGAGAAGGAGTGAGTGCTCCTTCTTCCATCATCCCCCTGTCAGCGCCTGACGTAGACACTGACAGCGGGCACAATGACGTCACTGCCCGGCGCCCGCTGTCAGGTGATGAGGGGGAGCAATGAGCAGACCAGGAGGAAGAAAGGTGGGTATTGGATTTTTCTTTTTTTATGGGGGCTTCCTTACATTATAGTCTGCCTATGGGGGGGCTGCCTTACATTAGTCTGCCTATGGGGGGTGCTGCCTTACATTACAGTATGCCTATGAGGGGGGTGCTGTCTTACATTACAATCTGCCTATGAGGGGTGGTGGTGCCTTACATTACAGTCTGTCTATGAGGGGGTGCCGCCTTACATTACAGTCTGCCTATGAGGGGGGGCTGCCTTGCATTACAGTCTGCCTATGTGGTGGGTGCTGCCTTAAATTACAGTCTGCCTATGGGGGTGCTGCCTTACATTACAGTCTGCTTATGGGGGGCTGCTTTATACTATAGAGTCTGCCTATGGTGAGTGCATTATACTATAGAGTCTGCTTATGGGGGGCTGCATTATACTATAGAGTGCCTATGGGGAGTGCATTATACTATAGAGTCTGCCTATGGGGGGCTGCATTATACTATAGAGTCTGCCTATGGGGGGTTGCTTTATACTATAGAGTCTTCCTATGGTGGGGCTGCATTATACAATATAGAGTCTGCCTATGGGGGTGCATTATACTATATAGAGTTTGCCTAAGCGGAGTGCATTATACTATATAGAGGCTATATAGGGGGCCATCATACAGTGTGGAGATTACATTGAGGGGGCCATCATGCAGTGTTTGAGCCATCAAACAGTTTGGGGATACTAAGGGGTCAATATATATACAGTGAAGGGCATTATACTGTGTATAAGAGAGAATCATACTGTGTATAGGGGAGCTGTACAGGGGGTAGACTCAGGACATTATTAAATGTAAAGTGGGCACTTATTGTAAAAGGGGAACTCAGGTTAATGTGACAGTCAAAAGGGGCACACAGGGCAATATTACATTCTAGTGGACAAAATATGTGCACTGTTTTCTAGGGCACTTGCACCCGGCATTACTATATTATAGAGGATTTCTTTAGAATTTAAAGGGCGCACAGAACCACACTGCAGGTGCAGTAATAGGGACACATACAGCAGCAGCGGCTCAGCATTGGGGTATCAAAAGGAAGAGGGGTTTGTGCAGGTTGGGGATAGATGGTGGTGGGGCTGGAATATGAAAAGTGAAACGTGTCTTTCTTGTAATCTCTGTAGACAAGTTGTGGCTGGAAGAAGTTGTCATGTTGGTCTGGGCCAGGTGGAAAAGACATGAAAAGTGAACGATTCAATCAGAAAGAACGTTAGAGGTAAGTCACCATCTATAACTGTGCAGTAATCACTTATACAGTATGTTTTGTAGGACTGGTATTTACCACTGACCATATGGCGGTAATATCCATGTTGGTCTTTATATAGAGATTATTTTCAGTAACAGTGCAATCATCTCCTACATCCACTATTAGGGTGCGTCACCGAGTCGTAATCAAGGTTTCCTTGTTAGAGGCCCACTCAAAAGTTTCACCCCCCCCCGAACCAAAATCCTAGCTATGCCTCTGTTGCAGTCGCAAGGTTTAATTATAGTTGATATTAACAAACGAGAATGCCATCCTATGATAACTCTAGGCACTAATGTAATAGAAAATTGTCTTGCAGAAATTATTGTTTTGTTGCAACAGGTAGCCGAGACCGCCAGTTTCAGTCAGCAGCATGTCCTGCCGAAGGAGATCAAAGCACTGATGCAGAGACAACAGTTAGAGCTGTCTGGTGGAGAAGTCGGCAGTGTCAGAGTGAGTAATCCATTTCCCATTGCAGTACCCCCAAGGAGTGAGATGTTAATTTGGTGTTGGGCAGCAATAGGCCTCAGGGGTCAAGATTACCAAGCCCTGGTAGAACCAGTGTACTCTGATAATAGGCCCACCATCCTGACAGCCAGAGGGTTAGTTGATGTCCGCAAGTGGAGAGTACAAATACGCATTTTGAATTGTGGGGAAAAAGAGGTCCATTTACACCGATATGCCACCCTTGCTAAGCTGTTCACTGACAGTAACAATGCAATAGAGGCAGCAGAACCCTTGCTTCCGTCCGATCAGATGGAGGACAATGGCTCTGGGGAGCAGCTGGAGGGTTGGTGTCAGCAGCTACACGTAGGCACTGACTCCACCCCTTCGCACCAAAAGCATGGGGGTTATCGGGTGGCTCAAGAGTATGAGCGGGTTTTCAGCAAACACCCTCTAGACTTTGGACAGGCAAAAGGGATTCAGTATCATATCCCCACAGGAGATCATCCACCCATTAAAGAGAGGTACCGGCCTGTACCTTCAGCACGCTATCAATGTGCCAAGAGTATGTTACGGGAGATGAAGGATGCTGCGGTAATTAGAGACAGTTGTAGCCCCTGGGCAGCTCCATTAGTCCTCATTAAAAAGAAAGATGGTACTATGAGAATGTGTGTTGACTACAGACGGATTAACAGCATTACACATAAAGACGCTTACTCATTACCTAGAGTTGAGGAATCATTGGCTGCACTGAGATCCGCTAACTATTTCTCGACTTTAGATCTCATCAGTGGGTATTGGCAGGTTACCGTGGCAGAAGCAGACAAAGAAAATACAGCGTTTACGACACCAATGGGACTCTGCGAGTTAATCTACATGCCATTTGGACTCTGCAGTGCACCGGTGAAGTTTCAGCGGTTAATGGAATGCTGCCTAGGACATAAAAATTTTGAAACCGTTCTGTTGTACCTAGATAACATCATCGTCTTCTCCAAAACCTATGAAGACCACCTGAAGCACCTAGCCGAAGTGTTCAAAGCCCTGTCCAATTTTTGCTTGAAAGTAAAACCGTCCAAATGTCACCTTTTGAAACCCAAGGTGCAGTACCTAGGCCATATGGTAAGCGCGGAAGGCGTGGCACCAGACCCTGACAAAGTCACCGTTATCCGGGACTGGCAAAAACCCAGCAACATTCATGAAGTACGGCAGTTTCTTGGACTGGTGGGCTACTACCAGAGATTCATCAAGGGCTTCACAAAATAGCCGCAAGACCTTTTAGTAGGCCAATCCAAGAAGGCCAAGAACAAGAATCTTCAGTTCGAGTGGAACAGCAAGCTAGAAGAATCCTTCACATGGTTGAAACTGGCTCTCACAGGAGATGAAGTCCTGGCCTATCCTGATGATGACCAATCATTTGTGCTTTACTCTGATGCCAGCAACTTGGGATTGGGAGCAGTGCTGTCACAAGAGCAGAAAGGCAGAGAGAGAGTGATTGCCTACACCAGCAGGAAGCTTCTTCCCACTGAAAGGAACCCCGACAACTACAGTTCCTTTAAACTGGAGTTCCTCACCATAGTCTGTGCTGCAACGGAGTGCTTTCAGCACTGCTTGGCTTCAGCAAAGTTTACCATCTACACGGACAACAATCCACTAACCCACCTTGAAATGTCAAAACTGGGTGCGCTGGAGCAGCGATGGATGGCCCGGCTGTCCAACTGCAAGTTTACCATCAAGTACCGAGTGGGGCATAAGAACGCTAATGCTGATGTTCTGTCCAGGATGCCCAATTCACCAGACGAGGAACAAGATCCGGAAGCACTCGAAGAAATCAACTTACCAGCCTTCCACCACACAGTTGCGTCCCAACGTTCCCAGGGGGTGAGAAACAAGCGCCATACCGTGCAAGAGGCCACGTTAAACCCATTGCCCAACCATGAGTGGGCAGAGACGCAGGATAGCGATCCAGCAGTCCACCTAGTAAAGGAGTTGCAGACACAAGCTGACTCACATCCTGCTCTAGATGCTTCACAGGAAGCGCAGCAGTTGTGGAAGGAGAAGGACAAGCTGTTCATCTATGAGGGTAAGCTGTGTCAGAGGAAAATCAAGTCATGCACTCATGAACTGGTCTGGCAGGTGGTAGTCCCAAAGCTGGATGCGCCAATGGTCCTGGAGGCGTACCACGATGGAGCAGGACATTTCGGGTGGAAGAAGTTGGAGGTCTTACTTCGTGAAAGATTCTAGTGGGTTGGCATTAGAAGAGCCATTGAGAAGTGGTGCTGAGAATGTGGCCCCTGAAACCTGCATAGGAAAGACCGCAACAGCCAGCGAGCACAATTACAGCCCATACTCACCAAACAGCCACTTGAACTGGTAGATTTGAATCATGTGAAGCTGACTCCGAATAGGAATGGCTACACCTACGCTCTGACCCTCGTTGACCATTACTCGAGGTTCTTAGTAGTCGTGCCTGTCAAAGACCAAACAGCAAAGATGGCAGCCAAAGCGTTTCAAGAGTACTTTTGTCGACCACACTGTTATCCTGAACGAGTGCTCACCGATCAAGGCCCAGCCTTTGAGGCAGAAGTGTTCCAGGAGTTCGGTAACCTGTATGGCTGCAAGAAGATCAGGACGAATCTGTACCATCCACAGACAAATGGCATGTGCGAGAAGATGAACCAGTTGGTAATTGACCTATTGAAGACCTTGCCTCTGGAAGAGCGAAACCAGTGGCCAGAGAAGTTGCCAGATCTGGTAGATTTATACAACCATATTCCAGTAAACTCCACCAACTGCACACCAGCCTACCTGATGAGGGCAAGACCTAGCAAGTTACCCATTGATTTGGACATGGGAGTTTTAACACCTGAGGTGACATCACCAGATGCAGACTGGGATACTGAGCGGCAGCAGCAATACCGCAAAGAGCACAAATATGTGGAACGAAGTTTGTCCCAGGCAAGACAGAAGCAGGAAAGAAACTACAATCAGCACACCCCTGCAGTTCTCTTGTCACCTGGAGAACAGGTACTCAAAAGGAAGAGACGAGTGCACAAACTAGATGACCATTGGGAGGCTGAGCCATACACCATTTTACCTTCAGACTTTGATAACACCAATGTGTGCCTCGTTAGTAAGGATGAAGGAGAATCCTCAGCGGCAGTGTCAAGAGATCATCTAAAGCCGTGCCCTGACCAACTAATGGAAGGGACTGAAGACACAGACATTCCTCACCCCATGGAAGAGGTGGAGAAAAAGATCAGCACAGTACTCAGAGAGTTCCCTCCAGATTGGGCAAGACTGAATCAGTCCGTAGTTGTGCCCGTCTTGATATTTCCTCAGCCTGTAGTGCCAGAAGTAGATACAACTCAAGACCAGCCTGAATACCAGTGGGCTCAAGCAGCAGATGCTACACCAGCAGAGGAGAAAGAAAACATAACCCCTGCCCACGGCGAATCTGTCATGCCCATGGTGAGCATCAGTAGTCGTAGAAAATCAGGTATACCTGTACTACGTAGAGTCACTCGTAGAGTGGCTGAAAAAAAGTGCACTATACCAGTGGTAGCAAGCGCAGTGAATCCAGTTAGGTCACCAGCAGTACCAGTGCTACGAAAGTCTACACGTAGTACCCAAGGTAAAACCCCCATAAGGTTACGCATGTAAGTAAATTGCGCAAGAAAAGATGTATAAATACTGTATGCAATGTAAATATGTAACTTCCAAGAATATTAGCCTACAGAGACTCTGTAAAATCTGTTGAGCAATCTTATTTTACTTGTTTTGATGGACAATTGGGCCACAGGACTATGTGTGGCCCGGGCTTTATTTGTATATTGTTACCAACCTGCTCAGGAGTTGAACATGGACAATGACGCATGGACTAATCGTCACACGACAATTTTTGAGCTATGATTTTTGTAATTTTTCATTTTTGTAATCTTGTAATAGTTATAATTGTTCATTTGTAATATGTTTGTTTATGTTTCCTCAGTCCGGGAGTACTGAATTTCACTAGGGGGGAATGTAGCACCACAGGAGTCCGGTTGCCACAAAGTCATTGCCTCCTTCACAGGGGGTGATGTCAGGCCTGAAGCAAGGAGGGATCCCCTGGCCAGGAATACACAGCATGCAACACAGTTCCTGCTCCGGACCAGCAGGGGAGCTCTGAACCCAACTTCAAGGGAGCTGCTCTTTCTGGTCAGGAGGAGGAAGTTACTTAGAGTGTCAGTCAGTCAGTGCTGGGGATACATGAGTGAGGAGCTAGTCCCCTGACTGGAGTGCTCTCTGAGTCAAAGAGGAAGAGAAAAGTATAGGAAAGCTTGGGAAGAGGAGCTGTGACCACGCTCATCCCAGAACTCAGCGCTAGAACTGGACACCTGAGTCGTGGCTGCAGAGCACTACGGTCTCAGAAGCTAAATCCGGGGGGGCAGAAGATTGCAGGTCTTCTGGCTCCATCACACACCTGAAAGCACAGCAGCAGGTTAGAGCCCGGAGATGCCACAAGGAGCAACACCTGTGAAAGGCTCAAGCTGCCTGCCATGCGGGTAACGTTTTCTAACAGACAGTGAGAGGAACACAGGACTGAGCAGAGCTTTAGGCAGCAAGAACCTCTAATAGAGCAGCGCAGTAAGGAGGCCTCCAAGCCACCTGGCTGAGTGGATCCTGAGTTGCTTCTGGCTGCCCGAACCTCCCTTGTCATCTGTAACCAGTGCTCCGGTCTGCACCTCTATACATCCAGTAAAGGTAGAGGAAACTACAACCCTGAAGTGTCCTCAGATTTGCTTGCTATACCATCTGCCCTGCACTACAACCACCATCATCATCTCATCACTTACACATTCAATTGCCCTGGGGCCAAGCTCTACCTGTGGAGAGCTGTAACAACTCTGCTGCATCAACAGCCCCAGCAGTCTCTTCAAGCAGCGTCGGCTAACACCTTATTTGCCGAATATACCACAGGTGGCGTCACAAACTAATTCCCTTTTAAATCATCCCAGTGGGCGCTCCACTATGATCAAAAGAGTTTGGTCAGAAAAAATGGACCATTTTTCTCAGATGTGGACACATCAGTGATGGGAAACTACCCTAATAGTCAGAAAAATATGGTATCCTTGGTTCTTCTAATAACTATGCTCCAATGTCATCCATTGAATTTTTGCATCCTGGTCTCCTTCTCGGTATTGACCCATGGCTCTGTTTCTGATTATGCTCTGACTGTATTATTGCTACTGCCACCAATTTGTCGCTATTTTAGGGAACATGACCTTGGGATTCACCCTGATTGAAAGTCCTTGGAGGACTAGGATGAAGACTATGGGATCCTTAGGACACCACACCTCTTGAAATAATCATATGGGCTACACATTGGACCACCACATGCCTACACACACCCTCACATGCAATCTGATGGAGCATGTAAATATATATTTATTTTTGTCAGATTAATACAGTAACCTTTCAGAAACGAGGAAACGAGTTCTAGGGTGATATGATATTGTAAAGTACGATGTTTAACTGGAGTGCCAAGTGACCACTTGTAAAATTGACTCCGGAGGCCTCCTGATCAGTGCAAATATTATATTACACCCAAATGTATATAATAATACACTGAATATTTTATTAACGGTTTTCAGTTATAACAGACAAAAAATCTAGACTGCAATGTACTGGCCAAATATTAATATAATATTAATGTAATATAATATAGACAAATATTCTGTATCATTTCAATTGTAAGATTATTTTCAGATTGGTTTTCCTTTCTATAGTATTTATTTTTAGACACAACATATGTCAGACCCACTATTACTATAAGTTAATTACAAATACATATAGTTATACAAAATTTGTTACTATTTGTAGGGAATAACTTACTTGTTGCCTTAAAGACATCACAACAAGGAAGGTTTTTCTTCTTGTCAGGTGGACAGTATTCTCATATTCAGCAGCATAAAAGATATTAAACATCACATTAATCTTCTAGTGGCTAACATGTATTATGCCACCTTCTATATAAATCTAAAACAGAAACATTAGTTCATGAAGCAGGCAATGTTAATCTTGTTAATTGGGTCTCTCCTAAATAATCTCTGTTGAAAAAGTCATTTGTTTTTTTTTAAACTTGCAGAATTTTTTTTCTCCTAATTATACTGAGACAAAGAGATGTGTTTTCCAGCCCTGATGATTTCCACAGCTTCACTCCTCGATGTGCTATTCAGTTAGGGCCAGGTGTGAAGAAAAGTATACATGGAACCAATTAATAAAACAATCCTGCTGGTTCCAGCCAAAAATACAAAGTGCAAGATTAGAGCTTCACTTAGAAATTTCAGACTTTCCTGTTTGAAGCATTATTTCTAGGGTACAATAATTGGATTTGTTATATTTAATTCATTGCAAAGCATCTGGGTGAGCAAAACAGTGAGATCTCCATCTGTAAAGTACACAGGGACATAAGAGTACGTAGGTGCTTTTACAGAAGCATTGCATAGAAATTATTAAGAGTAGCACATATTCCTATTAACCTCAATATTATCTCATATTTTGTCCTTATATCCTGCAATAATTGTCCCTCATCCTATAATAATGTTCTTCATCCTGCAATAATGTCCTCTGTGCTGTAAAAATGTTCTTCATCCTGTAAAAATGTCCCCAATTCTTTAATAATGTCCCTCATAATGTAGCAGTGGTCCCCGTCCTGTAATAATGTCCCTCATCCTGTAATAATGTCTCTTGTCTTGTAGTAATGTCCCTATCCTGGTCCCATCTTGTAGTAATGTTCCCATCCTGATCCCCTCTTGTAGTAATTTTCCCATCCTGGTCCCTTCTTGTTCTTTCCCATTATGTTGGAGAAGACGTCTGGTGTTGAAATTCCCATTTCTTGCTGAAGGTTTTGAATAGCTGGAATGCCATACCTGGCAAAATGGGCCTTGAGTTTTTTAATCATTGTTCTCGACCTTGTGTCCTGCAACAAATCATGCTCCCAGAAGTTAGAGAAATAGTCCACTGTAATCAAGTATTTTTTGTCATTCCATGTGAACAAGTCTTTTCCTATTTTTGACCATAGCCTATGTGGAATTCTATGATGTTGCAATGTCTTCTTTGGATGCTTATCACTGTACGACACACATATTTCACATTGTGCTATATAATTTTTAATGTGGTCATTCATTCCTGGCCAATAAACCGATTCTCGTGCTCAACGTAGACATCCTTCCAGGCCTAAGTGAGAGGAGTGCAATGTTTTCAGTATGTCTCTTTTAAGAACTTCTGGTTAGTGTTGAGCGATACGATACCGCAAGTATCGGGT
>VIAB01044612.1:9060-19404 GCA_009801035.1 Oophaga pumilio
CATAATCATGCTGACCTTCAGAATTATATTGCCAGTTTATTTTTACTGCACAATGAAACTCAAAACATAATAGCGGACTTGCACTTTTTTCACCAGTTCACTGCATTTGGATTTTTTTTGCAGTTTTCAACCACATTGTAAAAATGATTGGTGGTATTGAAAATTACAACTTGTCTTGTAAAAAAAAATAAATAAAAGTTGTGCCTCTTGGAAGAAGTGGGGGGAAAAAATGAAGCACACATGAAAGTTGGCTGCAGTGGGAAGTGGTTATGAAACATAACTGGTATTACTGTTCCTATGATTAAACTCCACTTTAGCATCAGAACAATAAGCGTCACTACTAAATGTCACTGTAATGAGTCACATCGACTAAAATATAAAGTTAGAATGTTTTCTTGTCTTTATAGATGGATATTGTCAGGTAGTTCTTGTAAAAAAAAAGCATTTTCGCAGTTGACTGCTTATTAAAATTTGCATTTGTTCTTGAGATATTAACATTTTTCTTTTCAGTTTGTTGCCAAGGTAACCGACCACCGACGCTGCAAGTAATGCGCTGAAGCTGGCCGGGGTTAGGAGGTAACACCAGTTAACTCCAGTGATTCTGTCCAGCTTCAAAACGGTGCTTACAGGCTAAATAGGAAAAAGCTTGTAAGTAGGGATGAGTGGACCCGTGGAAGTTCGGGTTTCAGTACCTGACCTGAACTTCACTGCAAAGTTTGGTTCAGGTACCAGAACTGTAACCAAAATTGAACCAGAACCTCACTGAAAATAATCGGGACCTGAACTTTTGACCCAGAAAATGTTTTCTCTCTCTTCTCTCTCTTTTCTCTCTCTCTCAGCCCTCGGAACTTTGCAACAGACTTCTGGGAAAGTCTGTGATTGGCGTTTAGCACCAAACAATAACTGTCCGGTATGAACGCTGAACTTTTAAGTTCAGATCCCTCATCCCTACTTGTAAGCACTGTGCATGTCCTGCTGTCTAGAAACAGTGGTCGGACTCCAAGGCAACGAGCTATCAGCAAAACAAAAGTCAATGTCTCCAAAACGGTTGAAAAATTTAATAAGCCGTCAATTGCAAAATTGCTTGTAATTTCAAGAAAGAACACTAGCCATTAATGAAGCTAGGAATGACCCTTTAATGTTACTATAAAACAATAGTCCTAAGTGTTCATATAGAGTATAGTACTTGTTACGCCATTTTGTAGAGGACCATAGTAAGGCTGCCGTAGAATTGCATCTGGCCTATACTGTACCTCCAAAATTCATACAGAGGCAGAGTTGTCTTTTCTTCGAAATTAATGTAAAGGGACGGCCGCGAGGCCTGTTTACTGGAAGCTGCTGCGTACTTTACCTCTGTATCCTCCATTCTCCTGGGTTGTTCTCCTCCCATGAGGGAGCGTAGAGAGCAATTAGAGTCAGAGTCCCAAATCACGTCAAACACTTCTGCTTTATTTTCCTCTGGACACAGCACATCCAAAACACCATAAGCACTTCTTAACCGATACCAGCAATACATTCTTCACAAAACTGCTTCTTCTTCTCCGCTACACCAGAATGTACCAATAAGTATTGATGGGACGAGGAGCCCGGTGAAAACGGCACTTCAATCTCTTCCCCTGGAGACACTTCAATCCAGCATAAGAAAGACACATCTACTAGGTCGTCCACCCCTCTCTGGTTATCCTGCCCGGATACTTCTGATGGCCCACTCTCTGCTATGCCTCAGCATGACCACTTCTACTGAGAGTTCCCACAGTGGTTCTTCCACTGGACTACTGCTACGTAAACCCACTCTCTTTGGGTTCACGTTTCCACGGTGAATCCTTCACCGGCTTCTTCAGGGGGTTGCTGGTCCCCACTTACTTCTACCCTATGCTCAGGGCCCAGGAACATGGACGTCCTCACACTTGCAAGGTCCACCCCCGACTGACTTCCGCTAAGAGGAAGTCTTCCTGACAGATTCCCGCTTGGAGGCAATCTTTCCCTAGCAACAAGTCCCTAACTATTGTCCCTAACCAATTGTACCTATTGGACTGGATGTGCTCAATGCCCCCCTCTAGTGACCAAACCCAATTACTGCTTTGACTTATTTTAATAACGTTCTAACTGGATCTCTAACGTGCCCCCATTAGTGATCCCTCGCAACACTATCTCTAACCCATATATTTACACTACCCTACTAGTGCCCTCCTCTAGTGACCCCAAGGATGCAATAACTACCTATCACTCAAACCCCTACATACCTGACATACCACTAGTACCTAACATCACACAGTTCATACATTTATACATGTTAACATAATTAAAGGGATGACACATTTAAATGGTTAATACCCTTGACCTCCTTACATTAACACAAACTTTTTTTTAATGTTATTTGTATTTGATTTTATGCCACGTCAGGTAATGTAATATTCACTTGTGATCAGTGGTGAAGGCCACAATGTCCGCACATGTCAAGACCATATCAAGTGATGTAACGCAGGGTCAGTACAAGGTAAATATTGCGCTGTATGTGCACAGTTACCTAACGGGTATGTATAGTCTGTGTGTAGGCTGTGAACACGTACAGTGACAGCCCTCATAATGTATGGACTCCGCTTTGGTGAGATATTGCATTTATATATTACATTTCACTCATCAGTAAAATGGTAAGAAATGTGTTTTACACCTAATATAAGTCATGATATTATAAATGTGTAGAACGGTTACTTTGCCATATATTTTTAATAGATGGAAGCCTGTTTTTGATGTTGTGTTTAGAGATGAGTGGATCAATCCACTGAGGATCAAGTTCAAGTTGAATTTTCAATGCTAAATTGCCCGGCACCATTTTCCACACTGCCGAATTCATGAAAGAGCGGCTAATATTATTTTATACGGCCACACGAGACTCCCCATAATGCCATGCAGTTTTGACATCTTACGGATTATCATACCTTCTACAGTGGTGGTCAGTACCTCGGCCATTGGAGATCAGACGCTCCCAGCAGAGCAAAGTTTGTGCGGCAGAGTCACTTTCCATCTCTAGAATCACTACGTGATCTCTGCTGCCGGGGGTCTGTCTGCATTGAATACATGCCATGGGAACGTAACCTTATAGCCTTTCTGCAATATGCCGGCCACTGGGGGATAAAACTTTGGGTCCAAGTCATAAAGACTGGCATTTTGGATAGAGGTCTTAATGAACAGGACTGCTGGAGTGAGATGCGCCTAACTCATAAAGAGGAAAACGCTTTTTCAAAACTTTATTGATACAGTCATGTGCGGTTTACATGCGTTTTAACCTGTGGATTTTCCGCAACTAATTAAATTCTATGGGAAATATCCACATTAGACTTAGCGTACCCGCAATGAAATTGATTTGTTTCGCATCTGACAACGCACCGCAAGTCCGTTTAAGCTGCGTAAAAAAAAAGAAAACAAAAAGCACAGTGGGCACAAGATTACTATAAATTCCATCCATTTTGCTGAAACTGTAAGACGCTGCGTTTTTAGCTCAGCAAAAATACACAGCATCAAAAACCCATTGTGGGAACCTAATCTTAGGAGCACCTTACAACTAGCATGCACCTCTGCCAGACTGGAGTACGTTTCTGGTGTAAGTTAATGGCGTTCCTTTTGAAGAATTTGCCAGGCGGCTTTTGTCACTTCTAGACCATGCTCCATCCATTTTGGCGAATCCGGCCAGAACTGATGTAAAAATGCTAAAAGTCACAATTTTTGTGAAACTACAAAATGCGCTAAAATTTAGCGACATTTTAAAGTATTTTTTGCCACAAGACCTGCATAAACACTATGATAAATCGGGGTCTTCATTTTCTTCCTATAGCAGCTCGTCCAGTAAACCAGTCTAACAAGATTGAAGCGCTCTCTATATACAGATTATCACTATATCTGCAGGTCAATAGCATTTTTGTCGCTGACAGGTTCCCTTGACTTTAAAGTGACCTGAATTGATCAGTTCCACTTGAAAATAACAGGAACAGATCATTATTGAGGCATGTGGCATACTGGTTACTATACAAGGCATCTCTTAGTTTGTCCGCAGTGATAAATGATGTAATTATATTCCGTAGTCCTATCTTGCTGCTGTTTCTATTGAACTAGGTTCACGCTTTGTGACGGACACGTACGTCATGGAGCGAGTCACGGAGTTGACTCAGAATCAGAGCCATCTCCACACAGGGCAGATGCCGGCTATGTAATAGCCGGCATCTGCATTTTTACAACAGCGATTGACGCACCTACTGATTGCTGCTGTTTGTAAGGAAACGATGGGTTGCGGGACCCCCATGCCTAGGATGTCATCTCTTTTCTGATGTCCAGGTTGTGGCTGGGCATCAGAGGAGACTGTCATTTCTATAGTACAAGCAATAAAACAATTGCAGGTACAAGTCCCCTAACGGGATAAACGATGTAAAAATTTGAAAAAAAAAGAATCACCTTCCCCCTCCCTCTGTCCTCAATTAACATGAACCCTTTACTGACATCTGCTGTACATGTATGGTGCAAGTCGGTAGCGGATTCACAGGGTGAGCTTGCTCCATACCTAGCAGGTAATGACCGCATGTTACAGCCAGGACCTGTCTCTAACATCCGCGGGTAAAGGGGAGTTCCACCCATAACTGTTAACATGTTAAATGCATCTGTCTACCTCTGACAGTAGTGCGCTGGTATGGGGGCACATGATTCTACATTCCCATCGATGCTCGAGTGAAGTGATCGCAGCACACCGAAGAGTTGCAACGATAGCCAGGGCTCTGTTGAAGTCCTCTGCGTTTGTCATTACAGAGGTCCTTTGAAACCCTGCCTGTGTCTTTTTACAATATGCAGCAATTCAGTATGTATGGTACAAGTGATCAGACGATCGCAGGATCAAGTCCCTTAATGGGAATAATAAATACAGTAAAAAAAAGTTTTAAAAGATATGAAAAAAATTAGAACATAAAAGTTCAAATAACACTAATCCCCCCACTGAAAACAAAAATACTAAAAAATACACATTTGTAGCATCTTTGTGTCCATAAAATCTGGTCTATAAAAATATAAAAATAATTAACTCGACTAATTATTACACCACATACAGAAAAAAATTCAAAAAGCCAAAATTGCGGGCGCTACTTATCTGCTAAAACTACATTTCCCAACAGCACCCTGCTTCTAATTAGTGCTGCAGTCCTCACCCTCTGCTCACCTGTTGCTTCTGAGATGCTCCACCTCTTCATCTGTATCTGCTGTACACTAAATAATAAATTAATTTTGCCAGCAGTAAAGAAGGACAGACAATACAATGTGCATTTCATGTATTTCTCATAAAACAGAAGCACTTCCAAACAATGCAATGCAGCAGTTTGAGCCCGGTAGTTGAGCTGCGCTGGCTGCCCGTAGTACAAAACATTGAGCCGGGTTCAGTGGGAAGTTACCAGGAATGGGGTCTCTCACAATCATACATTTATCCCTTACCTAGTGAATAGATGATAAATGTAATCCGTGGAAGAACCTTAGTTAGCATTGCAGCCCCTTCATTCTGGGGATTGGTGGGGGTCTTTTCATTCCAACTTCCACCAATCACAGTTAAAGAATACCTTGAAATATCCTTTCACCACATTCATGCTGCCCTATCTGATTGACAGCTTTCTTCCTCTTACAATTCATAGGGAAAAATCTGCGAATCATTAAGATATCTTTGGTAGATCACATGAGCATAAAAGTCAGATATGAGCATAAACAGGTGTTAAGGCTGATGTGCACCTGCAACACCTACAACTGTACAATCCGAAGAAAGAGAATAATAGAAACTACCATTCATACAATCTCTCTGAAACGTTACAATAGTAATGGGATCCAGTAGATGATACCTGGCCCAGCTCAGTCACATGCAACTGAAAACAACAGGCTGTAAGGCCTCTTTCACATGTCAGTGTGTCCAGTACTTGTGGTGACAGTTTTCACATGTATCGGAGACATTTACACACGTACACCAATTCAAGTGAATGAGTCTGTGGACATATCAATGTGTTTCCACGAACCATGTGACCGTGGGCAAAACACGCTGACATGTCCATTTTTTATCAGTAGCACAGGCCGCAAAACGTCCCGCACTCGTGAATACTGATGACATCCATGAGTCATCAGTGTGACACGTCCCGGCACTGTTAGTGCTGATCACCGGCACCGGATGCTGATGACCACTCGCATCAAGTTGTATTCAACTGATAACAAGAGCAGGCAGCGGCTAGTGGGACTACTACTCCCATCAGCCTATACCTGCTGCTGCTAATAACAGTGAGAGCAGGCGGCTGAACAGACTATTCATCAGCCGCCGCCTGCGCTATAAATAAATATAATAAATAATGACGTGGGGTTCCCCTGTATTTTTGATAACCAGCCAGACAAAACTGACAGCTGCGGACTGCATCCCTCATCTGTCAGCTTCAGCAAGGCTGGTTATCAAGAATAGAGGTGTCTCCACACCATATTTTTTAATTATTTAAATGAATAATTTAAAAAAATGGCCTGGGGACCTCCCAATTTTTGACAACCAGCCAAGCTAAAGCAGACAGCTGGGGGTTGGTATTTTCAGGCTTATCAGGGGCCACGGATATTGGCCCCCGGCCTAAAAATAGCAGCCGGCAGCTGCTCAGAAACTCTGGCGCTTTGCCTGGCTCTTCCCACTTGCCCTGTGGCGGTGGCAAGTAAAGGGAATGCCACACTAAACGAGATCGCTAACGACATCGCTAATACGTCACTATTTAGCGATCTCGTTAGCGACGTCGTTGTGTGTGGCATGCAGGCAGGTGGCACTAGGTTTTCTTTTGCGTCACAGAGAGGATCGCAGAAGTTGCAAAGCAGGCTAGCAGGACGCAGAGAGCAGGAGCGATGCTGGAAATTCCTATGAATCAGAAGCGCTCAAGAACAATGAAAGGGAGCGCTATACGCCGTCTTTCATGACGTGGTCAAAACATAAATTATTGCACATATATAACATATCTGTGCTGAGGGGCGTGGAAAAGGTTGCGCTCAGTACATGCTAATGACAGATCCTAACGACCGCCAAAGTCGTTAAAGAGATCGCTGACCGCTGATGTGTCGTTTATGAGATCTCCTGTTTGGCAGCTACTAGCGACCTAAAAGCGATCACACCAACGATCTCGTTAGCTTGCGTCGTTAACTAGATCGCTAGCGAGATAGCTTAGTGTGGCAGTACCTTAAGGTTCATATTTGTGGGGTTGATGTCACCTTTGTATTGTTTGGTGACATCAAGCCCAAGGCTTAGTAATGAAGACGCCTATCCATTACTAATCCTATAATTGTATTGTAAATAAGCACACAGCATGTATAAAGTCCTTTTTTTAAATAAAAATAAAACACACGTATCCTTATTTATTTAAAAATAGCAAAAACAGTTAGACTGTGTGCACACTGTTCATTTTTGGTGCGTTTTTCCAGATTTTTTTCGCATGGAATTATCCCAAAAATGCTAGTGAAACCTTACGTCAGCAAAGTCAATGAGAATCCTGAAGTGCTGTGCACATGATGACTAATTTTCCTATGTGGATTTGTGCTGCTTTTAAATCCACAGCATGTCAATTCTTTGTGAGCTTTTGCCGCGTTTTTCACCCATTGACTTCAACTGAGTCAGTCAAATATGCAGCAATAACGCTGGTATAAAAATCTTTGCAGATTTGCTGAGTTTTTGCTTTTGTTTTTATTTTGTGTTTTTCATATTGGGTAACAGCGCGAGAAACACCGACACGGCGGTTCTGCTCAGCAGTAACAGGAGTCAGTTTGATGGATTCTTGCTTTGCTCAGACCCATGGTCTAATTGGTAGAGCGCTAGCAACATCCTTTCCTATTATTGCTATTGATTCTGCTTCTTTCAGCCAAAAGAGTTTGACCTAAGTCATACATAATGTGAATTTGCGCATAGGGAGTCTACATTAAGAGTTCATGTCATGCTACGCCTTGGAGGGTCTGCCTACTCCCATCATCTTTGGCCTTCCCTGGCTGAAGAAACACAATCCAGTCATTAATTGGCAGTTCAGAGAAATAGTCAGTTGGGCCAATTTTTGTAAAAACACTTGCCTGGGTGTACTAGCTTTGCTGTCTTTATTAAATCTACCCCTTCTTCTTTGGTGGAGGTAGCTAAGGTGCTACCGGAGAATAGGGGCAAGATTCTACCCACACCTCAGGTAAACTCTAGACCTCAGTGTCCTCCCTGGAAGATTGGTCAGAAGAGGCTGGTGGTTCCCACTGAGTATCCTGAGGGTAAGAGTTTTGTGACACGGGGGGATGTCTCCATTGTCTGTCCTTCAAGGGAATTGCCATCTTGTTCCAAACTTTCGTGTGGTAATAAATGTTCAGGTCCGGACCTGTGTGTGAATGAGTATGTGTGGGTAAAAACATCAGGTGGAAGTAAGTATCTGGGACTCTGAGTTCCAGGGAGATCGGTCCGTATATGATGCTGGCCATTCTCAGCCCTTTGACCTTCCAGTTGGAGTTGCCCCCAGTGATGCATATCCATAACGTGTTCCACAGGTTGTCGTTCAGGAGATTTGTCACACCTCCGGAGCCTACGTTATTAAAATCACTGTCGGTCTGCGTTTGCTATGACCTCGAGGAACATGTGATTACGGAGGTGAAGGCTAGTGTTTTGTTGTGTTCCTGTCATACGTCTTTTCTGGAAAAGTCTGGTCTTAAGGGTCCTGAGGCCTCTCATAAAAAAGGGGGTACTGTCACGAATCATTAAGGGATTCGTAGCGGCTCTCGTTCTGCTGGAATTTAAATGTAGATTTTTTTCCTTTAGTCCAGCAAGAATTAATGTCAGTCTCTTGCTGGCAGCTTCTTTTAGACTGGTCAGCTGATGTTGGTTGGTAACCACTCCCACCTCCCTTTAAATAGTCACATGACCCATCAGCTGATTGTCGGTTATAGAGTTGCTTCTATGCAGACAATCTTGGTGTGTGGAGCTCTCCTGTGACTGGTATTTCCGCTTTTGGAGTCCTGTTTACCGGGTGACGTTTACTCCGCTGATGTGGAGCATAGCAGCATATTCTGAGCTGAGTTGTATCCTTTCTGTAATTTCCTTGTTTGTCTCTTTTCCTGTGTAATATTATCTGCACTGGCAAGGCTAGCATCTTACTGGCCAGTTCACTAGCCAGAGTTAGTAGAGGTGACAGCCAGGGACTAGGTATGTGATGGCGGCGGGGGGAAGGACCAGTATAGAGCATTGGGGGAGCTTAGGGACAGGCACAGGTTGGTAGGCACAGGAAGCATTTCCATTTAAATGGATGTGTTGGTTTATTGCTGCTTCATAAACCAGCCACAAGCAAAGGAAAAACAAACAGCCTCCAGTGCAGGCAAAGCAAAAAAATTGTTCTTGACAAAGTCTCTTTAGAGCCAGTCCTGGTCACACAGGCTGGTTAGCTTCCAGTATACTGGCTCAGTCTGGAGATAACACACAGGAGGCGTTCTTCCTCCATACACACAGACCATGTTTAAAACAACAGACTCCATTTTAAAATCTGAACCACACCCAGAGGTGGGGTATGTGGGCAACCAGATCCGCCAATCTCTCAGGATGCCCATATAACCTGGCCCAGATGCACCAAACAAGCCTCTTAGTACTATGTGCACTAGAGAAATACTCCAGGTTTACATCACGAATGACAACTACCTCTGTGTTACATAACTCCCATCAACTATGTGTCCAGTAGCCAACTTACATACCTCCATCCTCTGCCTAAAGCCGTGTGGCTTGGCACCTTCTACTACTAGACCAGACATTCTTGACCGGGCACCAGCATTACCATGTAGCTTCCCGGCTCTATGTTCCACATGGAAGCTGAACTCCTGTTGGACTAGAAACCATCTGGTAACTTGAGCATTTCCCCCCTTTATTTCCCTCATCCACCTGAGTGAGGTATAGCCTTATGCTAATTTAAATTTTTGCCCTAACAGATAGTATCGTAATCTCTCCACCGCCCAATTTATCGCCAAGCATTCCTTTTCTACAGTGGAATAATTCTTCTCACCTACCATCAGCTTCCTACTCAGGTAAAGAACGGGGTGCTCCTCCCCGTGTATCTCTTGAGAAAGGACTGCTCCTAAACTGACTTTTGAGATGCCTGTCTGAAGTACAGACGTATTGGAAGCAGCCATCGGGCGTAGAAAAAGCAGTCTTTTCCTTGGCTTCTGGTGACATGAGGATTTGCGAATAACCCTTTGTTAAATCCAAGGTGGTTATGTACCTTGCCGGCACAAGTCTCTCGATCAGTTCATTGACATGGGGCATTGGATATACAGCTATGGCAAAAATTAAGGGACCACTGCACAGTTTTA
>VIAB01044613.1:0-19403 GCA_009801035.1 Oophaga pumilio
AGGACCTTCCACCTACCTCTAACTTTGTCATTTGTGCCAAAGTGTACCATGACCGCTGGGTCCTCACCAGCCTCTCCTAGTAATCTGTGAACCCGATCAGCGATGCGTTGGACTCGAGTACCAGGTAGGCAGCACACTGTTCGACGATCCCTGTCTTTGTGACAGATTGCCCTATCTGTTCCCCTAATAATTGAGTCCCCCAATACCAGCACCTGTCTGGCCTGCCCTACTCTCCTATTTCCCCCCTTACTGGAGCAGACACTCCTCCGGTTTTAAGAGGACATGCCTTGCTGCAGCAGTGCTACCCCTGTACTGACACCCCCCTCAGCTGCCAACTTAGAAAACTTATTTGGGTGTGCCAGATCAGGACTAGCCTCCCTGGCAATTTTCCCTCTACCCCACCTTCTAACTGTCACCCAGCTAGCTGCCTTACTGTCCTGCAGCTCATTACTACCATCCTCCCCCACATCTATCCCATTGAGCATCAGCTCAGTGATCATCTGCTCAGTTATTTATTTATATAGCACCATTGATTCCATGGTGCTGTACATGAGAAGGGGTTACATACAAATTACAGATATCACTTACAGTAAACAAACTAACAATGACAGACTGATACAGAGGGGAGAGGACCCTGCCCTTTTGAGCTTACATTCTACAGGATGGTGCGGAAGGAGACAGCAGGTTGGGGGGTTGCAGCAGTTCCGGTGTTGGTTGAGGCGATATCTCCGGTAGTGGTGAGGAGGTAGCAGGGTCATTACAGGCTGTAAGCTTTCCTGAAGAGGTGGGTTTTCAGGTTCCCTCTGAAGGATCCGAATATGGTTGATAGTCGGACGTGTTGGGGCAAAGAATTCCAGAGGATGGGGATATTCGGGAGAAGTCTTGGAGGCGATTAGGTGAGAACTAAATAAATGTGGAGGAGAGAAGGAGGTCTTGGGAGGACTCAAGATTACGTGAGGGAAGATATAGGGAGATTAGTTCAGAGACATATGGAGGAGACAGGTTATAGATGGCCTTGTAGGTCAGTATTAGTAATTTGAACTGGATATGCTGTGGGAATCTGAGCCAGTGAAGAGATTTGCAGAGGGGAGAAGCGGAGGAGTAGCGAGGAGTGAGATGAATTAGTCGGGCAGCAGAGTTAAGGATGAACTGGAGAGGTGCGAGAGTGTTAGCAGGGAGGCCACAGAAAAGCATGTTGCAGTAGTCGAGGCGAGAGATGATGAGGGCATGCACAAGCATTTTAGTAGATTGAGGGTTGAGATAAGGATGGATTCAGGAAATATTTTTGAGCTGGAGGCGACAGGAGGTCGAAACAGCTTGGATGTGCGGTTTGAAGAACAGGGCAGAGTCAAGGGTTCCTCCGAGGCAATGGGGGAAAGCGTGATGTCATTTATTGTGATAGATCAGCATTGGGTATGCAGGCTGTACGCAGGCCGTGCGCAGGTATGCGTTTGCCGGCGCATGCGTCCTTTTGACGGTGAGCTGACCTGCGCCCAACGCACCGTGTTGCATTTTGGTGCGCTCGGCGCACCTTCAAAAGGACGCATGCGCCGCCAAATGCATACCTGTGCACCGCCTGCGTACCCAATGCTAAAGATAGGGTACGCAGGTCGCATGCAGCGTCATGCGCCCATATGCGGTGCGGCCGGGAGGAGGCGCGGCCAGGGGCGGAGCTTAGCGGCGGCCGTGCGCAGACCGACGAAACGCTAGTGTGAAACCAGCCTGAGCAAATTTTTTTTTAAATTAAAAATAAACTTGGTTTCAAGAGGCCTACCAATTAGAAAATGCGTGAGGCGTGCAGTAAGGGAAGGGGAAGTGGAAAAGCTGATGATGGTGCACGCAGACGCCGAGGATATGGGGCAGGTGCAGCTACGCTTGTTGCTGCAGCATGAGAGTATATGGGATTGAAAATTATATATGGACATGGGATTGAAACCCCCGAAAGAAGATTTTGCGAAACGGCGTAGGGATGTGCGGCTGTCTTGGTCTCCTCTATTCTTTGGGTCTTGTGGTCTTTTCAGGTGATGTTTTTTATTTCTATCTCCTGTACTATACCTGTTACTGCTATATGTAACTTTGAGGCCTTTCTTTAGCCCATGATTTTATGCATATGGTGACATGCTCCTAGTTCATCAGCTTATATACTGAATGTGTACTTTTCAGGGAACTATTTTAATCCCATGTCCATATATAATTTTTACTGAATTGCTTTGGTGCACACATGTCTTTAGATCTCATGTTTTCCTAAGGTATATGTGACCCAGCTTTATTACGTACATACCCCCTTTAATGAGGTTGTCCCCACCCTGTTTTTTTTACTTCTGTTGCTTAATTGGTTTTAAATATATTCTAATAAATTTTTGACATTTTATTTTGGCTAGAATCACTTTATATATTCCAAGATAGCGTTACACTGCTACATTGGGTATTATGAGGTTTATATAGTGTTTGAAGTGTCTAGCAACTGATAGTCTTTCTGGACCTTAATTGTGAACTTAAAAATCCTTGTCCCAGCACAGCTTTCAGCTGTTCCAACCCCAGGTTTTGGAACAAAAGAGAAAGTTTCCAGCCACCCACCCACAGGCCCAAACGCTAAATGGCCACATTTCTAGGCTGCTTGGAAATGTTGCCGTTTAGGCTTGTTGACAAGGAGGATTTCCGCTGACTCATGGAGGCAGCCGTACCTTGGTACTCGGTCCCCAGCTGACACTTTTTCTCCCGGTGTGGCGTCCTCACCTTTTGTCAGCATGTGTCCAGGAACACAGCCTGTGCCCTTATCAACATGGTTAATGGGATTGTCCACTTATTGACTGAGATATGGACAGGCGCTTGTGGCAAGGGACGCTACATTTCCCTGATGGGTCAATGGGTGAACATTGTGGAAGCTGAGGTAGAGTCCCACCCTGGCACAGCACATGTCAATAGCATATTTAGAAATATATTTACTTAGAAAGTTGGTGACATGTTAAATACTTATTTTAATCGCTGTGTGTATAGACATGTATACACACAAACACACATACAGGCATACATACTTTGTGTCTGAGATGAAGAGAGGGAGAGAACGAGAGAGAGACAGGCAGGAATTCCTCCTTGTGTCCAGAGAACCACACGTATCACTGGTTGATATGGCAATAGATATTTTTTTTTACCACGATGGGTCTAGCTCAGCCGTATTTGAGTAGCCAGGGTCTGTTCTGCTTAGTTAGTACCTGGACAAAGCTAGGGATTTAGGTTTACGAGTTTGTTTTGGTGCTGTGTTGTCTGTGGAAAGCAATAAAAGCTGCATGTGTTTGGACCAAAACTGCATTGAATGCTACCTAATGCCTACCAAAGAGAGAGAAACCCTATAATTGGTGAATACAATACAGGTGTGTAGTCCCAGAGAGCACAGGCGATTGCAATGTAAAAATTGAATGTAAAGGCAGATACAGCATTGAAAACAGTCTGAAAGCATGGAGGAGCTTGATAATCAATAATTCCAGCAGCAGACCCAACAGGAAACTAACAAACTCCTGATCCAGCAGTTTCAACAGCAACTGTCCGGGCCAGTGAGATGGCACCACCAGCCATGGCCAGTGTGAACATGCTCCTACACGTTACATGCATACCAACTTATATTCCAGTTAATTTCCTTTAGTTTAATGCAACAAAACAAATAAAAGGTGGACATAGAAGTATATTAGTGGAGGATGAGCTGACCTTCTGAGGTTGTGAATCTACAGACACGATCCTGGTAAAAGCTTGTAGAATCATGGTCTGTCAGCTGCTGCTTCTTTCCTGAGTGATGAAAAATACACAACACTAACAAAAGGATACACAATGATATAGAACAAAATGAAGGACCTGAGCGCTGCTGATAATGACCATCCAAAAAGCAGATGATGTTGTCTAGGTTCTTTAAATTGTACGAATTTCAGGCTATGCATTTGGTCAGTGAATTGGTATATGGCCTGATAAAGATGCCAATTCGGTATCGTAATGTGTAGACCGATTGTCTAATTCCTTAATGATTGCATCTTTTATTCTTTGGTTGATCATTATCTGAAGTCCCCGTGTTCTCTATATCATCCTGTATCAGAGATTCCTAACACTAAATCTTCAAAAGTATATTTAGAGGCATCCACTGAGCACAGTCTCCTGTGATTAACAGGACTGTGAACACAGAAGGATCTCCTCTACAGCAGCTCAGAAGTGATTACGGAAAAAATAGTGTCAAAATATGTTTATTTTTAAACACTAAACCTTAGTGTAAAATTCAAATGTAAAAAAGCTCTGTATAACAAACACTAAAAACATTCAACACAAAGTTATTCTACAGCCACTGACAAAGTAGAATCTGTGACTTCTCTGCATTTAGTGGTCACTACTCACCTGTGCGGTTATCTGTAGGAATCTCCTCTTTACACCGCTCATCACCCCTCACATATGTCTCTGTAGTATTAATATGGGGCAGATCTTTACTCTGAAACAAGATTGTAAAAGTCACAGACAGAAGAATTTGGGTTAAATGATTTAGAAGAACAGAAAAGTTCATAAATTAACACAAATCCAAAATGACATGACAGCAGTAGTCTAAGGGGTAACATTTCTCATTGTGGGGAGTGACATACCAGCTCTGACTTACTAAAGTAAGAAGGCTTATTTGCCTTTTAATGCTACTCTGGGAAATGTAACCCCTTTCTGACATACTATCCCGTCCAGGTGACCCGGGCCCGTATGACCGTGGACGGAATAGTATGTCATATGCTATCAGCTGCGGTCACAGGGGGAGCGCAGCTGATCGCAGCCGGGTGTCAGCTGATTATCACAGCTGACACCCGGCACTATGTGCCATTAGCGGTCACGGACCACTCCCTGCACACTAACCCCCGGCACACTGCGATCAAACATGATCGCTGTGTTCCAGTGATATAGGGAAGTATCGTGCAGGGAGGGGGCTTTTCCCTGGAAAAAAAACAAATGGCACTTGCATGACCCAAGTTCCCCTCTGATTTTTTTTTTTAATCACACCCATTAGCTTGCATTGGCAAGTCTCATCTGAGATATGAGGACAATTGCAGCATGCAGAAAACGCATATGAGCAGGGATTCATACATTAACATTGGTCAGAGTGAAATTCATTTTTTTTTTATTGCTTTCTTCGATTTTCCTTGTAGATGAGTATGAGCCTTTAGAGGGAGAGAGTCCTTGTCCAGGCGTGTGTGCACAGTTTAAGGAATCTGAGTTCTGTAGGTTTGATCCTGGTGCTAAAGATGAACAATCATGCTAACAATTCTTGAAAGGGCTAATTTTGTGCTTTGCTGTTTGCATCAGATACATTCCGCATTTAGCCTAGGGAGGCAGAGAGAGTTGCGGGAGTATGAAGAGTGGTTGAATACATTCTCTAAGCACGGATTAGGGCTTTGCAGTCCATTGTTAAATACATAGCTGCGACAGTTGACCACTTTTTTTTTTAATGAGAGAAAAACTTGACTATTGTCATCCATAGAATATTATGTGTTTTGTGGTACATTTCAGTGTTATGTAACAGTCCAAAAAAAGCATTGAATTTTTTTTTCTGGATTGAATTTGTCAGCCATGCACTTTTGCGTTGTCTGTATCACATTGCGATGGTATTAAACTCCAAAAAAAATGCTTTGACTGCTGCAGTTATTAAAAATAAACTTGGTTTCAATAGACCTAGCAAAATATGTAAGGTATGCGGTAAAGGACGGGGAAGTGGAGGTGCTGATGAAGGTGCACACAGACACTGAGGATGTGGGGCAGATGCGACTATGCCTATTACTGAAGCACAAGAAACACGCCCATCCATGACACATAGGTTTCTGTCCCATTTTGCAGGGAGGCATGGTACACCACTTCTTAAGCCAGAGCAGCGCAAACAGGTGGTCGGTTGGATAGCAGAAAATGCTTCCAGCACGACCCAATCTTCCACATGGTCCAGTCTCAACAGCCAACAGTCTGGATCACTTAATCATCAGCCTGATCCTCCTTCCTCCCACCATGTTGAGTCAGAGATTAGTGATCCCACACCAGGACACTCCAAGGAGCTCTTTACAACCTCACTTCTTGTGGCTTCATGCCCTGTTCCAAGACGGAAAGGAGGAGATGCTGTTTACAGTAGTGATGCACAAAACTCACAGCAGCCACTGCGAAAAGGAGATGACTATGGTGGGGAAACTGCAAAATTTGTCTAAGGAGGAAGATGATAATGACGCAGTTGCCAATAACTCAGGTTGTTGTTAAAGGCAATCTGTCACCCCATTTTAGCCATATGAGATAAAGATATCATTGCATAGTGCGTCCCATGACTAATCTATGGGTACCTATGATATCTCCTGACACCCCAGTTTTCATGTAAAAATACCTTAGTAAAGCTCGTTTTCTAGTATGCAAATCCGTGCAGTCCGGTCCGGTGGGCGGCGTGTTTTTCTAGCCCCCACCCCCGCTCCTCGGCTTCTCTTGCATATGGCCGTCTGTGAATAGCACAGACGGCGTTCGGCTAGCCGCGATTGCTCTTTTCAAAATCCCCTCGCGATTGCACAGTGTGCTTTGCCCACCAGTGGGCAAAGCATAAAATCAATACAGCGCATGCGCAACTATTTTCCTCCACTTTCCTTGCCCGGAAGTCGTCCAAGGCAAGCAGTCATTTCTGGGGCAAGGAAATAGCAGACCAGACAGATAGACAGATCTGTGGCTCTCGCTGCTTAACCTTCAACCAGGCATGGTCGTGTGTGATAATGGGCGTAACCTGGTTGATGCTGTAAAGTTTGGCATGCTCACACACATGCTCAACTTGGAAGTTCAGCGGTTTCTGAAATCCTACCCAGATTTGCCAGAGCTTCTGGTCAAGGTATGCCTCCTCAGAGCCCATTTCCGCAAGTCAGCTACAGCTGCTGCCATTCTGGTGCTGCTGTAGCAGCGCATGCAAGTGCCAGCTCACCGACTGGTGTGCGATGTGACCATGTGCTGGAACTTCACACTGCACGTTTGCAAGGCTTTGTGAGCAGCAGAGGCCAGTTGAGGAATACCAGCTCCAAGAAGTCCGCCGTTATTCTGCTCAGTCTCCACATATATAACTGAATAGTGGGCATGAATGCCTGACATTTGTGCAGTTGTTCAAGACTTTGAGGACTCCACGAAGATGGTGAGCGGTGACAAAACCATCATCAGCGCAATGATCCCGCTTCTGTGCCTACTAATTTAGGCCTGTTATCCTTATGTTTAAACAGTTGCCACTGACAATTAGGCCTCTTTCACACGTCCGTTTATATCTGATACCGGAATAACCTTGTCACAGAGAAGAAGCGCTACAGTAAGCGCTGTTCCCCGGTGGCAGTTGCTGAAGACAGCTCTCATCATTCTCCACAGAGCAGAGGATGAGAACCACGTTCAGCACCTGCCGCCGGGGAACAGTGCTTACTGTAGCGCTTCTTCCCCGGCGGCCGTCCGTGCACACGGAGGACATCAATGTGTGTTCTCCGTGTGCGCTTGTGCGGGACGTTTTGCCACCCGTGCGGCCGGAAGAAAACGGACATGTCAGCGTGTTTTGCCCACGAACACACGGTCCATGGAAACACACTGACATGGGCACAGACCCATTTATTTGAATGGGTCTATGTGTGTACGTTGTCTCCGGTACGTGTGAAAACTGTCACCACACGTACCGGAGACATGGATGTGTGAAAGAGGCCTTAAACATGAAGCTTTGCAGCGTCTATGCCTTGATGACCAGGTATTTTTGACGAAGCAGGAACATTTTTTAAAGATGGTCAAGTAATACCTGACCAACAAAACCAGCGTACTCCCTAATTCCTCTGTAGCTTTTGGGTTTTAAAGCTGGACCTCTGGCATTAGCTGTCACTCTATACCTTGGATGTGTTGTGCTGCCTTGCCATTTGTGTTTTATCTGAGCATGGTTTCAGTGTCACCAGGGAAGTCATAACAGACAGGCGCTTTTGCCTGTCAAAAGAAAGTGCTGACAGGCTCACTCTGATAACAGTGAACAAAACCTGGATTAGACCCAACTTTTCCACACGACCAGATGACAGCAGCAAATAAAGTGTTTTATTGTTCAATTTTTGAATAAGGCCTGACAATTGTTGCCTTCTAGGGTCTATGGGGTACTGGACCCTACTTATCATTGCAAAGCATTTATGAATATAGAAGGACCACAACTACAGTTTCTTAAATTTTTATGAGGCACTCCAGTTGGTGCCTTCAAGGGTGTATGGATGACCCTGCTTATAATTATTGGCAGGCTTTGCACTTTGAGTACAGGAGTACCACTACATTACAATTTAACAGAATGTGTATGAGACCCTCCTTTATGTCTAATTCAAGTATCTGATTCCCTAATTTTAGCTCTTCTTGCTTCCTTTATAAATTACACTGAAATGTCAATTTTTTTTAATCTTCAATTTCAGTTTACTTAAAATATGATTGTTTTTTTAAATTTTGCCTATATACAAGTCATTTTACAGGAGAAAATGTTTCTTAACATTTTTTTTTCCTGTAAACGCAAATTTCTCTTCATTTTAGAATGTTATATTGTTAGTCCTTAAAGTGGAGTAAAAGTGTGACACCATTGTTCTAAGCAGAGATATGGAAATCACAGATGTTTCCAGGTGTCTTTTCCATGCTGTTCTCCTTCCATTCAGAACATTTTCCATTTCAACTTGGAAAAATGCTTGGATTTCCCATTGACTCCCATTATACTAGTTACTCGAAACGAGCATTAGAAATTGCTCGGCATAAGTAACGAGCATTTTAGTGCTCGCTCATCTGTAGTAACAATGTTTTGAACATATGATTTTCAGGCTCCATATCTCACCATTCACTACAGTTTAGAACGTGAGACTACCATTATTTTATAGATGATCATCTTGGCTATCTTATACATAAATTTGGCTTGCAATCATATATCATATGATTAGTTATGCAGATTCCTGTCATTTCACTGCGTTCTTACTGTTTTGCTCTTGGTGGTGGAAAAATCTTTTTATTCCTGTATGCTGCAAAAAAACAACCTGATCTCACATTCCCTAATACCAAAGTGTGTGATTAGGTTGATTCCCATGCCAAAGGTCACTGGTTCAAATCGAGGAGCAGTCATGAAGAAGATTTCCAAATAAAATACAAAACCGCATCATCCACCTCATCGACAGCTGTCTCTTGGCCAAGAAAATTGCCAAACTGCATCATGTGAGTGCCATAACAATTGGAAGAATATGCAATAAAGTCCATGCATCCATTCAAAAGCTAAGAGGTGGACGTCCAGGCAAAATATCGAAGTGAACAAGTCGGCTCATCACAAGGTCTATCAGTTCTGGCTCGACAAACACCACAGTGAGGGTGGCTCATATGTTTCGTAATAGTGAGATCACAGATGTCCATGCACGCACCATGCGATGCATGTTACACAAGTGTGGAATGGTGGCCTGAATAAAAGGGTAAGAAGCCTCAACTTCAATATCATCATAAGAAGCGTCGTCTCGAATTTGGAAAAAAAAAATACGAAAAGTGAACAGTAAAAGCTTGGAATCGGATGATTTTGAACCATGAGACGAAAGTCAATAGACCAGGCTGTGATAGGTGCCAATGCGCCTGGGAGAAACAAGAGAAAAAGGCTCAGGTGGATCAAAAAATTGAAGGAACTATCAAGTTCTATGGAAGAAGCTTGATGAGAGAAGAGGCAATTTGCATATTACATTTCCCAGAGGAGCATTGCATGGCGAATAAGTCTCCTTACATTGGCATGGCAGGGTCGTGTGTCTCTCTCCACAATCAGAAACGTTACCCCTTAGACCTCAGTCCAGAGCCTCTCACGTAGCCAAATCCATTCTCAAACTTTGCACTGATGAGGGGCAATACCCGAAACACTGTGTCTCAAAATCGAGATTCTGATTTGGCTTTTAACCTAAGCCATATTGTAAGACTCATTAAAGTGTTGATAGTGACTTGTAGGATTGCTGCTCTGAGAGTTTTCTCGCATGTGTGACCCCGGCCTATTACTAGACCCCTGGGTGATGTTAGAGATCAGTTTTAGATTGAGAATTGGAGAGAAGTGAGAGACTAAGAAGCAAAGAGAGAGCTGGAACAGAGTGTGGGTTTCAATTAAGGAAGGATGAGAATATTGTGCTCCTAAATGGACACCAATACGTGGCTGGAAAATTAGAGAACAGATGGTAAGATCTGGGACCAGGTCAGAGATCTGGGGAGGAAGGAGCATTTCTAGTGGTTCTAAGCCAGAGACATCAAGGACAGAGTCTAAGTGTAACATTGACTTGAAGTTTAGAGAAAGAAGTCTAGATAGCCAAGACGGGTACAAATTGTACATTGTGAATGGGCTGCAGGGAGAAGGAAGGGAAAGTGTTTTCAGGTAAGATGGAGGCAACTAATGAATGTAACTGCTGGATACTGTGTAAGTTATGTTTCACCACATAAAACCATTTAGTATGTGCCTGTGTTGGAAACAAGAGATGTGATTAACACATTATGTACCAGCTGTTCTCTCTATATATATCTGTCACATCAAGTTCATCAGTAAGATTCAGTTTATTTTCATAATATTAATAGAATCCTTCCTAGTCTATGGGCTGCTGCCCACGTTTTCCAAGTTTATTGTTGTAATGTGAATTGTGACTTGTGTTAATAAGGTTGATATTGTGTGTAGTTTGACTACAGGGATAGATAAGGTTAAATTTTGCAACTAGCCCATATTGAGTGGGGCTAGTGCAAGGGAAAATGACAATTTCCTGTTAGATAGTAAGATGAGTAACAGAGACAAGACCTGATGTGTCTGCAGAGCCACCATGACAAGGGTGTCCTTTAGTTGAGAGGGGACGACCGAAGCAGATGATAGCTAAATCCTGAGCACCAAGACAGAAAGATTAGACCGAATTACAGAGTGCTTAAGTTAAAGACGGGTCAGTGGACTGAACGAAGGACTAAGAGAATGAGTGAGATGGGTCCTAGTACTGGACGGAGCAAAATGTGAATGAAGCGAGTGTCCCAGGCGGGAGTTCTTTAAGCGTCATCCAGTGACAAATCTGGTTTTGACCACATTGGCCCCATCCCTTTAAGAGGGAAACAGACATGGAACCACAAGAGGAAAAGAAGACTTTCATGGATTGTACTGTAGTACTAGGCCAAGATCTGCAGGAGCAAGTGGGACTAGTGGAGACTGGAACCAAGGAAGTGCAGAGAATATGTATGGATATGCTCTGTGATGTTGAAACGTACGAGATGAAATGTTCCTGCTAGCGCTTGTATATAGTTTTCATCAGACTGTCTTTCAGTTAAACTGCATTCTTAAGGAACTAGTTGTCTTTCTCCTTGAACTGTAAAATATCTGGTCCTGGCAAGACCGCAATATCGGTTACATGTGGCCTGCAATGGCATATAGCTCCTATGACACCAGTCCACATATCCAGCCAAAACCCCCTTCTTAATTAAACATGTCGGAGTGTAAGAGACTCCCCACACACACGTTACACAGCCATACAGTACAGGAAAACAGCTGCAGAACTTCACACACACCCTGAGGAACCCAATTTCTCTGGTGTTTAAGGTTGCAGTGCAACACCTTGGTCTGTGTGACCATTATACTGGAAGCAATCCATGATTACAAGACCCGGGAGCCATAGGTCATTGTACTTATAGAGTAAAGTCAACAACTGCGATAAAGAGATGAATTTGGTTGGACACAGTACTAGGGTAAGACCTAGTATCCAAACATCCATCCACAGTTATCAGAGGACCTATGATGTGCTTAGACAATATTTTCCATACCTTTAATCCACCTCCACCAGCCAGAAATGTGGACTCCTGACAAGAAGGGAACATGGAGTCATGCTGCTTGCACGAAATTCTGACCCTTCCATCTATACGGTGCAACAGAAATCTCATCCAAGCGGATGTTTTCCACTGCTGTGTGCAATAATTGCTGCTTTCTTTTGCCCAATTAAAACTTTTCTTCTGTTTTGCTGGAAAGCTATGGTCCTGGAACTGGTCATCTGCAGTAATAGCCCAATTGTGCTAAGGAATGATCAGTGCATCCGGACAGATTAGTATTCATCTGCAATTTTTATGAACTGTGCACCACCTGTTCTATGAACAATTCTCAATGTCTTTGTTGACTAGTAGCTTATAGACACAATATCTAATATCCACATGTAAAGCGCCATGGAATAAATGGCGCTATAATAAATAATATTATTTACTGTATGTTTTCCTTTTGTCACACTATTCTCAGTTGACATCATTGCATGTAAAACACCATAATCTAGCAGTGATGACCTTGTGCAAAATTGTTCAGATTGCTTAATCTTCACATTCTGAAAACTGATCATTTCATATTGCACGTCGGGGTCATGTGTCTAATAAGTTTCAGTTGGGAAATGGCCGGTGTTTCTAATGAATTGGCCACTCAATGTATAATACTGGTGGATAAAACAAGACTGAACACAAGACCTTCACAGCCTTCTTCATGTCATAGGTGAGATTTCATAACATCTTCTCTCCATCTACCTGATGATCCTGAGGAACACCGGGATCTTCTTGTTTACAGTTCTGTGGAAGAAGAGGAAGGGGACATCTCTCTTGTGTTGTCCTCCTATTGAATAGACCTGTGGAAAACATATTAAGGGACTGAATTCATCCTTCCATATAGATAATTATAGGCCGTGTGTATTTAGTCCTGTCTATTACCTGGAGATGTGTAGGGCTGGGGAACCTCCATCACGACGTCCTTATACAGATCTTTGTGTCCTTCTAAATACTCCCACTCCTCCATGGAGAAATAGACGGTGACATCCTGACACCTTATAGGAACCTGACACACACAATGATACGGTCATCCCCCGATCCCTTCACAGCGTTACTGTATAATGTCCCAGTATTCTCAGCAGTGTCACCTCTCCAGTCAGCAGCTCAATCATCTTGTAGGTGAGTTCTAGGATCTTCTGGTCATTGATGTCCTCATGTATCAGGGGGTGATGTGAGGGCCTCGTGATTGGGCTCAGGGGTCTTCCCCATCCCTCAGACACAGGGGCCTGACAGCGCTCACTAGAGGTCTTCTTCACTATTGTGTAATCCTGGTTATGGAGAGACACATTAATAAACCTCACTACAGACATTTCCAGAGTCCTCACCTCTCCAGTTCTGTCCATCTGTTATTCCCATAGATAAGAATGATGTAATGTGACGTCATCAGAATCTCTCACCTCTCCAGTAAGCCGGAAGAGGATCTCTAGGGTGAGCTGAAATATATTCTCCACTATCTTGTTCCTGTCCCCATCCATCCTTGATGGGTACGTTAGGAAAATTCTCTTATATAGAAGATCTCCACTCAGAGGATTCGCTATTGGACCTGAAAGGGAGAAGATGACGATGTATCATCATGAAGATCCCATGTAAGAAATCTCCTGAGACTGTTATCGGGTTCACAAGATCACTATATTCAGTCATCTGCACCATCCAGCCCCTGGTAGGTCAGGCCTTCACTCAGCCTCTGCCTTAACGTGGGATGGAGGTGACTATAAGGGGTCCATGTCACTCTACAGCTCAATCTCACACTTGACCATCACTCTACTACAGATTGAACACAGAACACTCCTCCAACCAGTCCACATACTAAATATGCTTAAAGGTGATGCTACTTTCTGAAAGGATGACAAGTCTCAATTTAATTTAGAATCTTCTGTTTTCAAACAATGAAATAACATTCTGGTGTGAGTTAGGAACCTGTTTTATTTAAAGAATAGGGATTTATCACAGTGTTATCTTTACAATACATGTTTGTGGAAGTGTATCTATCAAATTAAAGCAGCATTGTGAAACGCTGTAATATATAAACATTGAATATATAAAATGGGAATCACACCGCTAGGGAAAACATGACGATACCTAGCGTACAAATTGGCCAATTTGTGAGAGCCCAACAGCCAGTGACAATCTTACCCCTTTGTTGGGACCCTAAACCTAACGCGATAACGTGATCCCGGGCAAAAGCTTACAATTATATGGGCAGGTAAGATCAAGGTCTATTTAAAAATGCCTTAAGGCTGGGTCTCACATAGCGATACACCAGCGATCCTGACAACGATCAGGATCGTTGGTGTATCGCTACATTATCGCTGCTGAGCTGCCAAACAGGCAGCTCAGGCAGCGATCAGTACAAGCGACACTGCGGGTAAACATCGCTTAGTTACCCGCAGTGTACCTTGGATACCAGCGCCCTGATGCAGGGAGCTGGTAACCAAGGTACACGTCGGGTTTCCAGGCACAGCCCCGCGCCTGGAAACCCGCTGTGTACCTTGGTTACCAGCGGATTGCTGGTCTCCCGCCTGTCACACGCAGCGATGCGTGCCTGTCAGCAGGAGACCAGCGATCAAAAAAATGTCCTGACATTTCAGCAACGATCAGCGATACCCGGCAGGGGGGCTGATCGTCGCTGAATGTCACACACAGCGATATCGCTGGTGAGCTCGCTGCTGCGTCACAAAACTAGTGACTCAGCAGCGATCTCGCTAGCGATATCGCTATGTGAGACGGGGGCTTTAGACTGCTGGGAGGAGAGCTCAGTCAGAGGGTGTGTAATACAAACAATTGACTGGTACTTCCAAACATAAAAAATGACAAGTGTGAACAGGTGCAAGCTGAGAGAGCCACTCTAACAAATTAATGCTGCAGTGTCCACTAGTGTCTGATGAGTACAGCTTATGTGCACGGGCAAGATTAGTTAAGAGGCCCTGCAGATAGTACGCAATCTAAGAGAAGACCACGGTAATAAACTACATTGTGTGTACGTTAAAGATAATTGTCTAGACAGTAGGATATATTGTTTTGATCACAAGCTATAATTGATTGGAAAAGAACAGGGAGGCGGCACGGCACAGATCGAGATTTCGGCTTGGTGAAAAATTTGCAGAGTTGAAATCTCGATCTGTGCCGTACAGCCTCGGCTTCATTTTATTGAATTCCTGCACACAGGACGCCGCTGAGCCACTGAGTGGATCCCTTTACATCAGGTATCGCATTAATCAGCATCACAGCACCATTATGGTCATGTCTTTAGTTTACAAGGCTAAATTCTGCTGACAGGTTCCCTTTAAGTTAAAAACGCATAGTCACAAATAAGATCGACTGAAAAACTGAAACCAAAAGTATTGTTATTATTTCAATGTTAAACAGGAAGACTGAGAAAACAGTCTGGCTTGTCAGATCTGTGTTCAAGATGGCTTCTGACAGAGAAAAAAAATTTAACTACCGTATTTTTCGGACTATAAGATGCACCGGACCATAAGACACACCTATGTTTTAGAGATGGAAATTAGAAAAAAATTGAAGCAAAAAATATGGTCAAGTCCCACGACGCAATCCGCTGACAGCTGAACTGCTGTAACCTCAGCACCGTCATTTTCCCATGGCGCTGAGGTCACAGGAGTTCAGCTGTCAACGAGCACAGGCTCAGTGACGTCACCCCCAGTCACTGAGCCTGAGCGCGCTGCTTCCATTCATTTCCTCAGTGATGAGGCATTGCTATCAGTGTAACACGGTGGTCATAGCAATGCTGTAATTCTGCTACATATAGGAGATCTGCTCATCACCTATATGTAGCAGAGCAGATCGAGTTGTGGATGCTTCTAGCCTCCCATGGAGGCTATTGAAGGATGCCGAAATTTAAAAAAAAATGTTTTAAAAAATATGAAAAAAAGAAAAAAATGGAAAAGTTTAAATCACCCCCCTTTTGCCCCATTCAAAATAAAACAATAAAAAAAAACACACATACACATATTACGTATCACCGTGTTCAGAATCGCCCGATCAATAAAAAAAAGGATTAACTCGATCGCTAAATGGCGTAGCGAGAAAAAAAAAGTCAAAACGCCAGAATTAAGCTTTTTTGGTTGCCGCAACATTGCATTAAAATGCAATAACGGGTGATCAAAAGATCATATCTGCACATAAATGGAATCCTTAAAAACGTCGGCTAGGCACGCAAAAAATAAGCCCTCACCCAACCCCAGATCACGAAAAATGGAGACGTTATGGGTATCGGAAAATGGCGCTAAATTTTTTTTTTTTTTAGCAAACTTTGGAATTTTTTTTTCACCACTTAGATAAAAAAAAGAACCTAGACATGTTTGGTGTGTATGACCTCGTAATGACCTGGAGAATCATAATGGCAGGTCAGTTTTAGCGTCCAGTGAACCTCGAAAAAAAGGCAAATAAAAAACAAGTGTGGGATTTCACTTTTTTTGCAATTTCACCGCACTTGGAAGTTTTTTCCAGTTTTCGAGTACACGGCATGGTAAAAACAATGGTGTCGTTCAAAAGTACAACTCGTCCCGCAAAAAATAAGCTCTCACATGGCCATATTGACAGAAAAACAAAAAATTTATAGCTCTGGGAAGAAGGGGAGCGAAAAACGAAAAACCGAAAAAAGCTGGGGTCATTAAGGGGTTAATATAAAAATAGCATTTTTCTTATTGCTATTTGTAATATAAAAATTTTCACACAACCCTTATTGTTCAGTTTTGACAGAATTAGACTTTTCCTGTTATGTCCACGTCTCAGCCAGCACCACCATTGTGAAGCGTGGGGAGAGGCGTAATCATGACGGAGCACAACTGACAATTATGACAAAAATGTTCGGGTCACTTAAATACGTTTTTGCTGTAATTTCTGCCACTTTTATACTGTGTATTATGATGACGATCCAACACAGTCACTCCTTTCCCCGCAAAGCTCCGTTCATTCTTCAAAATGGGGGTGCTGACACATCTGTGTATACGGGAAATATTGAATTGTATCAGAACTGTCATTGATATGGATAATTTTTAAGTACGAAAAGCGAAGATAAAAATGCAAATTTTACTAATTATGAAAAAAATGAACAAAGTGGCACAGCTGAAAAAAAAAAATCCAAAAACAATCACACATTGATCTAATGCTGCTAGGCAAAAGTATATATAACTGAACGTGAGGTTCTTAGGGCCCCGTCTCACATAGCGAGATCGCTAGCGAGATCCCTGCTAAACAGCGATCTCGCTATGTCTGACACGTACCAGTGATCAGGCCCCTGCTGTGAATCACTGGTCGTGTCAGAAATGCCAGGTCTTTTTTTTTGATCGCTGGTCTCCCGCTGGCAGGCACGCATCGCTGCGTGTGACAGGCGGCGAGACCAGCGATCCTCTGGTAACCAAGGTACACATCGGGTTTCCAGCGCGGGGCTGTGCCTGGAAACCCGATGTGTACGTTGGATACCAGCGCGCTGCGGCAGGGGAGCTGGTTACCAAGGTACACTTCGGGTTTCCAGGCACCGCGCAGCGCCTGGAAACCCGACGTGTACCTTTGTTACCAGCTCCCTGCATCAGGGCGCTGGTATCCAAGGTACACTGCGGGTAACTAAGCGATGTTACCCACAGTGTCGCTGTCCTGATCGCTGCCTGAGCTGCCTGTTTGACAGCTCAGCAGCGATAATGTAGCGACACACCAGCGATCCTGATCGTTGTCGGGATCGCTGGTGTGTCGCTATGTGAGACGGGGCCCTTAGTTTAACATTCTGATCAGACTGTATGAAGCCCACCGCCACGTCACAGCGAACCTCTCAGTGGGTCCTAACCTTTATTGCCTTTAAGGAGTGGCATTGTGCGCTAACCATCGCTACAGCGACAATGCACCAATTGCGCACTCTGTCCCCTTTCTTGGACCATCACTCCTCCCATTTGGCACAGGTGATTTTAAATGATCAGGAGGCTGCAAAAGGGTCCAGCCTATTATTTGCTTTCATTGAGCTCTTAAGGAAACAGATTGGCGAGAAGCCGCCAGGCACCTGTCTGTAGGACTAGTGCACAGAGCGTTAATAACGTTATTATAATAATATTAAGTTGCTTACTATAACATTATTACATATAATGCAGCTCATGCCGTTGTTACTGTATGGGGGCTTGTTATAACATCAGGGTGGGCTTAATAAGACACTGGCTGTAAGAATAATAAGCTCTACCTCGCCATCAGCCCCCCAAACAGCACCTATTAAGTAAAGTGCATTACATTAAACACTATAATAATAAGTATATTAATAAGACCCCAGCCCTGTCCTTCCTCCTCCACCCCTTCAGTCCCCTCCCTGCCCCCATCCTCTCACATTCACCCTACAGTGACCATTATATACCTGAATTTAATAAGCCTAATAAATTCGGGCCGACTGCAGCACTGACAGCGACTGCAGCACTGACGGCGGAGCAGACTGCAGCACTGACAGCGACTGCAGCACTGACGGCGGAGCAGACTGCAGTACTGACAGCGACTGCAGCACTGATGGCGGAGCAGACTGCAGCACTGACAGCGACTGCAGCACGGACGGCGGAGCAGACTGCAGCACTGACAGCGACTGCAGCACTGACGGCGGAGCTGCCTGTCAGAAACTTATCAGCTCTGCCACTATGCTAGCCTGTGTGCAGCGTCTCAGAAAGATAGGGGAGAAGGTAATTTCCCGTGCTCTCCCTCAGTGCTGCCTGATGACTGAAACGGCATGGATCCAGGTGGGCCTCTTCATGGGACGGGGCCTGGGGTGACGGCCCCCTCTGCCCCGCAGTAGCTACATTCTGCAGGATTATTGGCCCTTGAGGACCGAGTAGCTTTTTATATTTGCCACGTCTTAGGTGGACATGCTGACATTTCTCTGGAGGCTTTACCACAATATTCTCAGTATAATCTCAACACCATAGTTCACATTAAATCTTCAAAGTCGATCAGATCACTCGATTCTCCCATAATAGTGTCCGTGTACACTGCATGTGATCCACAGAAAACTAATCATTTGATTTTCTCCTGCACTTCAGGGTCACTGGTCACACTTCCATTTAGGAAAGGTTCATTCAGAAAATCATCAGCGTCTCTAATAAATTGTCCATTCAGTGTATAATATTGGAGGATAAAACCAGACAGAACACAAGACCTTCACAGCCTTCTACACATCATAGGGGAGATCTCATGACACCTTCCCTCCATCTACCTGATGATCCTGAGGAACATCGGGATCTTCTTGTTTACAGTCCTGTGGAAGAAGAGGACGGGGACATCTCTGATTGCTGTGTTGGGCGGGTTATGTTTAGTTTACGGGGCATCACATACGTCTGATCTGTGATACTTATTTCTTGTTTTAAAACGCATTAAAAATTATATTTTTTATCCTGGATGCAGATACAGTTGAAATCAGTGATGGAGGAGGGAGCATGAATTTGCATATTTATTTCCCAGGAAAGCATGCAAGGCTTTAAGTCTCCTCATACTGGCCTGCCGGACCTGGCATGTCAATTTCCACAAGGAAAAACGTAGATTTCCGAAATATGGAAAATTCTAATGAGTTCCCGACCTCTCAGGCTCCGCTG
>VIAB01044642.1:8499-19385 GCA_009801035.1 Oophaga pumilio
TAGATGTGTGGTGTGCGCTATGAAGCCCCAAGTGCTTCACAGAATATTATAAGGTACAGCCCTAAAAACAAAAAAATCATATTTTTTTTTACAAAAATCATATTTTCGCCCCCAATTTTTTATTCTCCCAAGGGTAACAGAAGAAATTGGACCCTAAGAGCTATTGTGCAATTTGTCCTGAGTGCGCTGATACCCCATATGGGGGGTAAACTACTGTTTGGGCGCGTGGCAGAGCTCAGGAGGAGCACTGTTTGACTTTTTCAATGCAGAATTGGCTGGAATTGAGATCAGACGCCTTGTCACATTTGGAGAGCCCCTAATGTGCATAAACAATGGAAACCCCCAATTCTAACTCCAACCCTAACCCCAACACACCTCTAACCCTAGTCCCAACCCTAACCATAACCCTAACCACAAACCTAACCCTAACACACCAATAACCCTAATCCCAACCCTAAGCCTAATCCTAACTTTAGCCCCAACCCTAACCCTTACTTTAGCCGCAACCCTAATGGGAAAATGGAAATAAATACATTTTTTTAATGTTATTATTTTTCCCTAACTAAGGAGGTGATAAAGGGGGGTTTGATTTACTATTTATAATAGGTTTTTATAATTGGCAGCTGTCATGCTAAAAGACATTTCTTATTGCAAAAAATAGTTTTTGCATCACCACATTTTAAGAGCTATAATTTTTGCATATTTTGGCCCACAGAGTCATGTGAGATCTTATTTTTTTGTGGTACGAGTTGTCGTTTTTAGTGGTACCATTTTTGAGCACGTGACATTTTTTGATCGCTTTTTATTTCGATTTTTGGGAGGTTAGAATGAACAAAAATCAGCAATTCATGAATTTCTTTTGGGGGGGCGTTTATACCATTCTGCGTGTGGTAAAATTGATAAAGCAGTTTTATTCTTCGGGTTAGTACGATTACGGCAATAGCTCACTTATATCATTTTTTTATGTTTTGGCGCTTTTAAACAATAAAAACAATTTTATATGAAAAATAATTATTTTTGCATCGCTTTATTCTGCGAGCTATAACTTTTTTATTTTTTTGCTGATGATGATGTATGGTGGCTCATTTTTTGCGGGACAAGATGCCGTTTACAATGGTACCATGTTTATTTATATCGGTCTTTTTGATCGCGTCTTATTCCACTTTTTGTTCGGCGGTATGATGATAAAGCATTGATTTTTTTCTTTGTTTTTTCTTTTTTTTTTAAGGGGTTCACTAAAGGGTTTAACTAGTGGGACAGTTCTATAGGGCGTGTCATTACGGACGCAGTAATATCAAATATGTGTACTTTTATTGTTTTGGTTTTTTTATTTACATGAAGAAATGAATTTATTGGGGAATATTTTTTTTTCCTTTATTTTGGAATTTTTTTTTTACACATGTGATTTTCATATTTTTTAACTTTTTTACTTTGTCCCAGGGTGGGACATCACTTTATAATACCAGATCGCTGGTCTGACAGCGTGCACAGCACTCTGTGAGACCAACGATCTCACAGGCACTGCTGCAGGCTTTCTCAGCGCCTGCTCTCAGGTCCCTGCAGGACCCCGCGGCCATCTTGGATCTGGAGTCTTGAAGGGAGGAAGGCCTCAGAACAGCGCGATCACATCGCGCTATTCTGAGGGTCTCAGGAAGCACGCAGGGAGCCCCCTCCCTGCGCGATGCTTCCCTGTGCCCCCAGTACACTGCGATCATGTTTGATCGCGGTGTGCCAGGGGTTAATGTGCCGGGAGCGGTCCGTGACCGCTCCTGGCACATAGTGCCGAGTGTCAGCTGTGATAATCAGCTGACACCCGGTCGCGATCAGCTGCGCTCCCCCCGGGAGCGCAACTGATTGCATGTGACGTACTATTCCGTCCATGGGAATTAGGTCCAGGGTCACATGGACGGAATAGTACGTCGGATGGGATTAAGGGGTTAAAGTAATGATGGTCACTCATTTTTCTTTACTTAGCTGCTTTTTTCTTGCCATAATACGAGTACACATTCTAACAGTCTATTCAGCAGGACTATCAGCTGTGTATCCATCAGACTTCTGCACAACACAACTGATGGTCCCAACCCCATTTACAAGGCTAGAAATCACACTTATTAAACCTGACAGGGCACACCTGTGAAGTGAAAACCATTTCCGGTGACTACCTCTTGAAGCTCATCAAGAGAATACCAAGAGTGTGCAAAGCAGTAATCAAAGCAAAAGGTGGCTACTTTGAAGAACCTAGAATATGACATATTTTCAGTTGTTTCACACTTTTTTGTTAAGTATATAATTCCACATGTGTTAATTCATAGTTTTGATGCCTTCAGTGTGAACGTACAATTTTCATAGTCATGAAAATACAGAAAAATCTTTGAATGAGAAGGTGTGTCCAAACTTTTGGTCTGTACTGTATATATATATATATAATTACCTTGTAATGACTTCACATCCAGTTCAGTCCAGATGTGTCCGTATCCCAGAATTCCAAGCAGCCGAAGTTCACCGACCGCCATATTGGGACACCCAAGTGATGGGTGTCTCAATATGGAAAATGCTGGTGGTCATTGTTCTTATTAGTCAGTGTGCTCATATTACAACTATCTGTTCCCAACTGATGTTTTAACAAGCAATAGAGAATGTCTCTTGAATCTTTGCTGATGCTATCAGACACATATACAACTAGCAGTTGGATCTTTGGATAAGATATGTACTTATTTTGGCTGCTGCTCTCAACAAGGATGAAGTTAAAATGGTTTTATGGGCACAAGGAAAAAATAAACAAAAAATAACCTTAATCCTTTAATCCTTCAACTTCCTTTTTACCTTTAATGGTATTGTTTAGCTCTCCTTAAGCATTATAGAGCCACCATTGTGTTTTGTTATTTTTTACATCCTAAATTTCAGTTCATTATTGGTGCCTCTAGGCTACATTTTCCAAGAGATAGCACTGTATATGTCCCACACACTCCTACCCTCTGTGCCAGCCCACCCCACCAACTAAGCACCATCCTAAGACTCCTATTGTCAGGAGGCAGTAGTAGGAATACAGGGGACGAGGAACCTGGGCCCATGAACTGCCCCTAAGGCTAAGGGAGGGCCCTGTCTTTCCTTAACTTGGGGGTACACTTGAAGGTAGTGAGGCCCAAGTCACCAACCTGTCCCTGTCTACTGTTTAGCCCTGAGCTAAACCCCTAACCCTCTCCCCAGGAGGTGAGACATGGAATAAAGGGAACTACACCAAAATAACCAAAGGAAGGAAAGACAGACACCTAGGGGTTAAATCAACTAAACAACACACACTTAGCTTTCTCTGCTGCAATGCACAGCACAGCAGAGTAAGGCACCAAATCAGGGAAACAGCAGAAGTACGACTGCGCTCAGCAAGCTCCTGACTCCAGCTTGGTTGGTCTCCAAAAGCAGAAGTATTACCAACAGTCAGCTGACGCCTCAGGTGACATTTTAAAGGATGGTGGAAGTGGTCACTGCCTTCTCCTGATGAGTCAGCAGTATTGTAATTACACCAGCGGCCACCAGGGGAAAGAATGACATTAACCCCCGATGGCCTGAAAGGAAAAAGGTTTTAATATAGAAAGCAAAATCTGCCATAGATCCCAAAATGGATCGTGACACCTATAGAGACTCAAGATGCATAGTTACTTCCTCATTTATAACATTCTTTATAGTGCATCTTGTAATTTCAAGTTACTTTTCAGAAAAAGTTGTTATAGGCATCAAAATTCAGCAGGAACCAGAGAGATATGTATATGTTATTTTGAGCAAAAGGGATTTTAGCAGTTTTTAACAGTGAATGATACATTTGAGATTCGGAGTGAAGAAACTTGGATAAGTGAAGGTAGAAGCATATTTCTCTGCTAAGATGTAATATAGAGTTTCTTATATGTGTTTATACTATTGATTTAAGGAAAGTTTATTGAAACAACAGTGACCATTTAAGGTTGTACATACTTGATTATTTTGTTGCTTTTTTGTGGCAATTTTCATTTTTGTAAAATCACAGCAAAAAAAGGCTGGAAAACTATTTATGTAGATATGCTTAAAGACATCAATATTAGCAACATGTCAATAAACAGTTATTTTGGTATCTGTAAAACTGAAGCTAATGCAACACATGCATTTAATGAATTGGCTGTTTATAGTCTTCATTGATGCACTACCATGAATTTTAATGCTGATATTTTGACAGTATCATTCCACGCTTCAGTGAATTATTGGCCTTCTTGAATCCTTAATTCACTTTATTCCTTATTATATAACAGCTGGCTCTAGTCCAAACTGCACTGCAGGTTTTCTAATTTAGCGGGATACTAAGTATTTAACCTGGATTATATTTCTTTTCCTAGTAATATATTTAACCGAAGTAAACAATGATGTCGATATTGTATACCAGAAATATTATTTATGTAAAAATATTAATATAAAGCTTTGATACTTCTATGAATCTCATTTTTGTATTTATCTAGTACTACAGGGTGGGCCATTTATATTGACACACCTAAATAAAATGGGAATGGTCCGAACATTCCTACATGAACAGTTTCCTGGAAAGTGGATTGGTCGTCGTGGGCCAGTTGAATGGCCACCAAAGTCTCCCGATCTGACTCCATTAGACTTTTATCTTTGGGATCATCTGAAGGCAATTGTCAATGCTGTGAAGATACGAGATGTGCAGCATCTGAAACTATGGATACTGGTAGCCTGTGCTAGCATTTCTTCTGCGGTGTTGCTATCAGTGTGTCAAGTGTGGGAGAAGAGGGTTGCATTGACAATCCAACATAATGGGCAACACTTTGAACACATTTTATAAGTGGTCATAAACTTGTAAATAACTCATGAAAGAATAAAGTTACGTTAAAACCAAGCATACCATTGTTTTTCTTGTGAAATTCTCAATCCGTTTGATGTGTCACATGACCCTCTTCCCATTAAAAAAATAAAGTTGGATCCAAAATGGCCGACTTCAAAATGGCCGCTATGGTCACCACCCATCTTGAAAAGTTTCCCGCCTCCCATATACTAATGTGCCACAAACAGGAAGTTGGTATCACCAATCATTCACATTTTATTTATGTGTATCAATATAAATGGCCCACCCTGCATAAAAATTTCTTCCATATGTTTATGTGATTTCTGATAAAGGTTGGATAAAAATTAGATTTTTTTAAATTCGACTTCGCCGCCTTCACCAAATATTCACCGAAAATTAAATTTGCTGCAAAATAATATGCAAATTTTAATACTGGAAAGCTTGTAATTGCTCAGAAAATTCACGTGGGGGAGAGAAGAGAAAGAGAACCCTGCTGACCATAAGAGTTTAGAGAAATTTGTAGTGCACTCAGCGTGGTTAGGAAGTGCGAATTAAACTGAGTATGCAACCTAAATAGCAATCGTAAAAAAATCAACCTCATTTAAGGTAATAATATTTTTGCTGCTGAAGTTTTATTTTTTGTAACATAACAATGTAGTAGTTGCTGGTAAGAGCATATAAAGGAGAGGGGCACACAAAACTGATTACACAAACAAAAAATCTTTATTAAATAACTGGAATAGAGAATTAAAAGGTAGGGTAGGTGAGTAGTGGCTTGGAGCCAATAATAGGGGGCGCTGCAGATTGGCTACGTACAGACAATTATAGAAGTATAACTAGATGCTGCTTAATTTATAGGCATTGAACCATGGTAAGAAGTCTATTGGAAACCAGTATTAATCATAATAGTATACTAAAGTGCTATTTGCAAGAGAAAAGATATTAGAACCAAAGTATAAGCACCCAAAAGAAACATGGTTCAGCCTTTATCAAGACAATTGTAAATAGACCTAGACACTGTACCTGAGCCAAGAGATGGCGCCACTTCCGCTAAGTGCATTTAAGTGGGCGGGTTTTCTTCTGAGGGAGTGGCATCATGGCAAACCTATGCCCCTTAAATATTTAAATGAGTCCATTTACCCAATACATAACAATTAGTAAATATTGTGTGATTTAAAAGGATGCTGTTGATTGGCGCATGGAGCGATGACATCACAGCTGCCAGCATCACCGAGGGCATCATAGAAGAAGGAGTGCTGTCAGTGAGGTATGTCACCACTCACATGAGTCACATGAGTCGAGCAATAATCATGCGGACACCCGGAGCCATGGTTAGACGCAGTCGGCGGTGCAGACCGGCATGCACCCCAGCACCCAGGATTGCACATAGAAGTAATCATGAAGGGAAATGCATGAGCCCTTAAAAATTGGATTAGAACATACAAAACAGAAACAGGGATAAACAAAGACAGGGGAAGGATTCCATAGACTAACAATATCCATTGAAAAGTTAGATGATTAGCAAAGGCATGCATAATAAATGTCTGAAAAAAAACTGTCCATATATATCAAACAGTCCATAATTGTCAAGGTTCAAAAATAGGGAACCCTAATTAAATTATAATATTAGATAAAATGCAAAGTGAAATACATGGAGTGGTACAATAAGCATCATATAAAACTAGTAATGGGTGTCGGAACGTATGTGACAGACAACGTAACGTGACATTTCGACCAATCTTTTTCAAAGAGACACTTAGTCTGTAGAGTGATACAAGTGCATATAAGTGCAGCATGCGCAGCAGACTGACACTGACGCTGGTGCACATGCTGCGCTTATATCACTCTACAGAAGAGAAAGAGAGAGGGTCCTGCTCAATATAAGAGCTTACACTCCACAGAAGAGAGATACTTACCCAGCGATTCTGGAGATTCTGGAGATGAAAAATGGCTCTACTGCAAAATTGTATTTCACTGGGAACTGCAGCTATGTGATGGCCCAGAAACTAAACACCACCGTACACTTTTTGTTACTCCACTAAGTATCAAAGCTGAGGTGCATAACTGTGAAGCCTGGTCACGCAAAAATACATTACCCTGCTGTCTGATGCTTCAGTAGTTTGTGAAATGGTGCACGGCAAGTTTTTTATTTTGCAAACTACAAATCGAATCTCAAATTTCAGGAAATTCAATTCAATGCAATCCTCCGCAGATTGATCCACTCCCCTATAGTATTGTATAATTAGAAAATTAAATATCATTTAAACCAGTTTTGTATCATATATATTTTATTTTACATTTTTGGCATCACTATTAGGGTTGAGCATTCCGATACCGCAAGTATCGGGTATCGGCCGATATTTGCTGTATCGGAATTCCGATTCCGATACTTTTGGGTATCGGAAAGTATCGCTCAACACTAATCGCTATATCTATATTTTTACTAGCCAAGTATTGTATCATCAGAAAATGAAATATATCGTTTAAATTAGTTTTGTATCATACATATTTTATCTTTTGTTTTTGTCATTGCTTATTCTTTATTTTTCATGAAGCCACCTAAATAAAAAAGTCTTCAAAATATTAAAGTTTTCACACTAGCCACTTGAGCACACAATGTTCACATTTCCAGTTGAGAATAATGGAAGTCGAGAGCAATTACAAGCCAAAGATCGAACGCTGCCAAGGGAAACTGGAGTTATATCTTCATAAGACTATCTCCGTGAACAATAACTGACCCTGAAGAAGATGCAGAACCTGCCCCAAATTGTATTGATTTTATTGTACATTTATAAAAGTATTTGTTTCTCAAGAAGATATTACGCAAGTTTTCCTTGATAGCATCCGACCTTTAATTACTCTCAGCTTCCATTATTCACAAGACTCCATTGGATTCTGACAGCAGCAAAAGGTGGAAGTTTATAGCCAAGTGGAGCAGCAGCCTGCAAATGCTGGGAGGTGTTATTTTCCCTGCCACATTTTTCTTTAGTGTTGTGCCTAAGGCCTCTTTCACACATCCGGCGGGCGCCTAAGCGGCGCCCCCGGCATTTTGCCGCAGCGCCGCGTGTGAAAAGCTTTCACACTTCCGGCGGGCAAAATGCGTTTTTTTGCCGGATGGTTTCTGATGCTTGGAGAGATCAGAGACCATCCGGCAAAACAAAAAAACGTTACATGCAGCGTTTTGTTCGGACGCCGCAATGTACATTTGCGCCGCATCCGGACAAAACCGCATGCAACGCATTGACATGCGGCGCCATCCGGCGCTAATGCATGTCAATGCGAAAAAAGCCTCATGCGGCGCATCAGATTTCCCGATGCGGCGCTGTGGAAAAATGCCGGGGGCGCCGCTAGTCGCCCGCCGGATGTGTGAAAGAGGCCTAATACTGCACAACCATTTTAGGTAAGTACTCTGAGTTTTCTCATACTGTACATGCCCAGATGATAGTGAACGAAGAAGCAGTCCTCTTTTTTCTGCAACTTATCAAATTTGCTGTGTAGACTGAGAAAATGGTGAACAAGATGCTGGTGTTTTAAAGGGTAACTGTGGTTTCAAGCATCTTTTGAAAATAGTGCCCTATATGTGTACATGAGGAATAATACTATTTTTGACTAATATATAACATGTATCCTGCTTTCTCAACATTTTTCCCCTGCATACGCTATCATTTATTTACAATCCACTGAGTACTGGGGAGTTAACTAGCTGGAGTGATTTCTGCCTAGACAGCACAACACAGAGAGTGGAATGCATGCTCTTCATTCACTTTTACGCTCAGAGAGACAAGATGCAGGAACTTGGAGGACATTATACAACCAGCAAAAAAACAAACAAATGGGAAACCCAAATAGTAGAATAAAATATAAAAAATGTATGAATTAATACTTAAACGATACCGTATATACACATGTATAAGCCGACCCGTGTATAAGCCGACCCCCCTAATTTTGCCACAAAAAACTGGGAATACTTATTGACTCGCGTACAAGCCTAGGGTGGAAAATGCTGCAGCTACTGGTAAATTACAAAAATAAAAATAGATATCAATGAAAGTAAAATTAATTGAGACATCAGTAGGTAAAATGATTTTGAATATCCATATTGAATCAGGAGCCCCATATAATGCTCCATATAGTTCATGGTGGCCACATAAGATGCTCCATACAAAATACTCCCCATATAATGCTCCATAAAGGTTAATAATGGCCCCTTAAGAGGCTCCATAGAATAATATGCCCTATATGCTGCTCCATAAAGGTTATGGCCCCATAAAATGCTCCATAGATTATGCCCCATAAGATGCTTCATAGATTATGCACCCATAAGATGCTCCATAGATTATGCCCCCATATGATGCTCCATGGCCCCATATGATGCTCCTTGACCCCATATGATGCTCCATAGATTTTGCCCCCATAAAATGCTCCATATATTTTATGCCCCCATATGATTCTCCATAGAATAGGCCACATATGCTGCCGCTGCTGCAAATGAAAAAAAAATTACATACCTCACCTCTAGTCGCTGGGCGCCAGGTGCTGGTATCCTGAGCAGGCGGGGACACCGGCGCGCTATTGGTGACAGGTGCCGGTGTCACCGCTGGCTCAGGGCCCCGGCACCTGAGATATTCACCTGTCCCCAGTCCACCGTCTTCCGAGTCCTCCGGCAGTGAATGCTCAGGCAGAGGGCACGGCGCGCACTAACTACGTCATCGCGATCAGGATAGAGCGGAGCGCAGCGGTGGACCAGGGACAGGTGAATATCGCTTATATTTACCCCCTCCTGGAGTGTCTCTGCAGCCCCCCTGCTTCTGCGGTTTCCGGCAGCTATTCCTTTCCTATGAGCATATTCATGACTTTAATGAGCGGTACCACATGACCGCTGCAGGAAGGAGCCTGAGATCGTGGGAGAAGCAGGGGGGCTGCAGAGACATGCCAGGGGTGTGTGCATGATCTGACACCCCCTCCTCCGCCGACCCCTCAGTTTATGACTCGCGTATAAGCCGAGAGGGGGACTTTCAGCCTTAAAAAAAGGGCTGAAAATCTCGGCTTATACGCGAGTATATATGGTAATTTAAAATGGGGATAAGCTGTATATAAAGGATAATGGACTGAGTCATGTGATACCTACAGTCCTTCTCCTCTGAGCAAGACAACTTGAGCTGCATTTTCACAGTAGATGACATGTTGAGAAAGCAGAGGGGAAGGAAAGAAGTGTCTGATCAGTGAGGAAGGAAGCTGATAACATAAATTATACATTTTCATATAATCGGCTATACTCTTGATATACTGTATGTAAAGTTTGTTGAACAGTTATTTTTTAAGAACATCTCTATTATACAGCTGCATGATTAGATCTGTCAGAATAGTAACAATATACATAGATGTGTGTTTGCATTTTTTCCTAATGCTTCCAGGTCCCTGAGGAAAAAAAGTGATTATATTTTCAATTTCTTTAAAAATCTAGAAGGCTGGATGTCGAAGTGCCACCAAACATTGAAAGTGATCTTGTTATTAAGGTGTGGACAATGCAAGACAGATGTTCTTAATGTCCATAAGTACTAATAGCTTGCAAATTTAGAAAATGTACAATAGGAAGAAAAAAATTGAAAAAAAAGACTTGCTCTAATGCATTAAAGTCTTTGATAGGAATGAACAAAGACACATCTCATTTCTGATCTCATTCTCATTTATAAAAGGGCATATTAAAACACTGTGCTTGTCATTTTCATTTATCATCATTTATCTTCTCAACAGTTCGCTCTAAGCTATAGGGAATGATGGAGTTAAAAATTCTAAATTGCGCAGTTAAGCTGAGCAGCTATTGGGGTCTTTGCCCTTGTTAGAATGTGGTTTGAATTCTTTCCTTCCAGTATGCACAGCTTACATGGAAGTTAGATGGAAGGCTTGTTGCATGTGGACGTTCATTGCTCTAAAGATATTGCATATTGTCATAATGACACTATTGTGGCTTTCAATAAACTGGGAAGTAGAGATGAACGACTTTGCCTTTTTTAGGCTCGAGTCGGGTCTCATGAAACCCGACTTTCTCAAAAGTCGAGTC
>VIAB01044652.1:4385-15672 GCA_009801035.1 Oophaga pumilio
AGTCATGAAATACAGAAAAATCTTTAAATGAGAAGGTTTGTCCAAACCTTTGGTTTGTACTGTATATATACATACAAAGTCATGGCCGATAGTGTTGACATCCTTGAAATTATTTCAGAAAATTAAGTACCATATATACTCGAGTATAAGCCGAGATTTTCAGCCCATTTTTTAGGACTGAAAGTCCCCCTCTCGGCTTATACTTGAGTCATATACCAGGAGGTCGGCGGGGGAGGCGGAGCGCAGCTGTGCTATATACTCACCTCCTCCTGGCACGGTCTCTGCAGCCCCCCTGCTCTTCTCCCACGGTCTCCAGCACCTGTGTTCAGCGATCAGGTGGTACCACTCATTAAAGTCATGAATATTCACATATTCATGACTTTAATGAGCGGTACCACGTGACCGCTTAACACTGGTGCTGGAGACTGCGGGAGAAGAGCAATGGCTGCAGAGACCGCGCCGGTGTGAGGGTGAGTATAAGGGATATTCACCTGTCCCGTTCCACCTCTGCTTGCTGCTGTGTCCTTGCATCCTCTCTCGCTGTGAATGTTCAGGCAGAGGGCGCGATGACGTAGTTTGTGCGTGCCGCGCCCTCTGCCTGAGCATTCACTGCGGGAGGACCCAGAAGACAGCGGCGCTCAGCGGTGGAACGGGTGACAGGTAAATATCTCAGGTGCCGGGGCCCTGAGCGAGCGGTGACACTGGCACCTGTCCCCATAGCACGCCGGTGTCCCCGCCTGCTCAGGACACCGGCACCTGGCCCCCAGCGACCAATGGTGAATATGTTTTTTTTTTTTTGGATGTAGCAGCTTTGGCAGCATAAGGGACCTATACTATGGAGCATCTATGGGGGCATAATCTATGGGGGCACAATCTATGGAGCATCTATAGGGGCATAATCTATGGGGGCACAATCTATGGAGCCTCTATGGGGGTATAATCTATGGGGGCACAATCTATGGAGCATCTATGGGGGTATAATCTATTGAGGCACAATCTATGGAGCATCTATGGGGGTTTAATCTATGGAGCATCTATAGGGACATAATCTATGGGGTATAATCTATGGAGCATCTATGGGGGTATAATCTATGGAGCATCTAGGAGGGCACAATCTATGTAGCATCTATGGGGGCACAATCTATGGAGCATCTATGGGGGCACAATCTATGGAGCATCTATGGGGGTATAATCTATGGGGGCACAATCTATGGATCATCTATGGGAGTATAATCTATGAAGCATCTCTAGGGGCATAATCTATTGGGGCACAATCTATGGAGCATCTATGGGGTATATCCTATGGAGCATCTATGGGGGTATAATCTATGGAGCATCTATGGGGCACAATCTATGGAGCATCTATGGGGCACAATCTATGGAGCATCTATGGGGGCTCAATCTATGGAGCATCTATGGGGGCACAATCTATGGAGCATCTATGGGGCACAATCTATGGAGCATCTATGGGGCCATAATACATGGGCAACATATGAGGCACAATCTATGGAGCATCTTGTGGGGCATAATACATGGGGCAGCATATGGGGCATAATCTCATTTTCCACCCTAGGCTTATACTTGAGTCGATAAGTTTTCCCAGTTTTTTGTGTTAAAATTAGGACGGTCGGCTTATACTCGGGTCGGTCTATAATCGAGTATATACGGTATTTCTCCCAGAAAATTTTTGCAATTACACGATTTGTTATACATTAGTGATGGGCAAGTACTAAAATGCTCGGGTGCTCGTTGCTCGGGTCGAGCAAATTATAATACTCTGGTACTCGACGTGAGCAACGAGCCCAATGTAAGTCTATGGGAAAATCAAGCATTTTTACCACGATCCCCCTGAGGGTCCTTTTATGGTCTAAAAACATCTGAAAATGATGGAAACACTGCTCAAATGACATGGGGACATCATGGGGATCGCCCCTGGAAGCATTTCTGACTCCTAGTTTACAGCTTTAAACAATATTGTCAGAGTTTCATGCCATTTTTACCTATACACCAAGAACCATACCAAAACAAAACCAAAGCGGATTTTGCTGGGAAATAAGCAAAGGTACATCCTTTCCAGGTTAATGACTTGTATATAAGGCAATATAATTAATCACAGACCAAAATGTTCCTCCCCCACTTGGGCTATGTTCAGACGAAGCGTTTTTGAAGCGTTTTTCAACTTTAACATTGCTTTCAACCAATAAAAATGCATTTACTTGGAAATATCATTGTAAAATTTAACAAACCTAGCTGGCCATGTGGTGTGTGACACATAAGAAGACACATCTTGTTTCATTTATGAATGAGGGACTCAAAGTCACAGAGCCTATTTCTACTGGGGCATCAGGCAGCATTAATCTTCTTAGGCTGGTTTCACACATCCGGCGGGCACCTTGCGGCGCCCCCGGCATTTTGCCGCAGCGCCGCATCTAAAAATCTGATGCGCCGCATGCGGCTTTTTTCGCATTGACATGCATTAGCGCCGGATGGCGCCGCATGTCAATGCGTTGCATGCGGTTTTGTCCGGATGCGGCGCAAATGTACATTGCGGCGTCCGGAAAAAACGCTGCATGTAACGTTTTTTGTTTTTGCCGGATGGTTTCTTATCTCTCCAAGCATCAGAAACCATCCGGCAAAAAAACGCATTTTGGCCTCCGGAAGTGTGAAAGGTTTTCAGATGCGGCGCTGCGGCAAAATGCCGGGGGCGCCGTCAGGCACCCGCCGGAAATGTGAAAGAGGCCTTAAAGGGCCATTATTAAACAGTGGGTCTCCTAAAATGTTATTGCCTATGCAGTGAGTGGATGGGCTGACAAGAATTACGACGCACCACAATACTCTTTTCACGAGAGGTACAGGAGGGCTTCCAGAAAAAATGTTGCATTGAATGCAAGGCCTGGTTTGCCCCAAAGTTACATGCACCCCAATAAGCTTTTCATGCCGCGTACTGGATGGCCACTGGAAAAGCCACTTCACGTTATTCATTTTGTACTCCCATTCTGTTTTCTTATGTATTGACTGCAAGACCTGCCCTGCTACCAAGTCATACGCACCTCACTAAGCCTTTGAACCCACATACTGGATGGGCACAGGAAAATCCACTTCACATTATTCATTTTGTACTCACATTCTGTTTTCTTACCCATTGACTACAAGGCCTGCCCTTCTAACAAGTCATACGCACCCCAATAAGACTTTGAACCCACATACTGGATGGGCACAGAAAAATCCACTTCACATTATTCATTTTGTACTCCCATTCTGTTTTCTTACGCATTATCTGCAAGGCCTGCCCTGCTACCAAGTCATGTGCACCCCAATATGCCTTTGAACCCAGGTAGTGGATGGGCACAGGAAAATCCACTGCACATTATTAATTTTGTACTCCCATTCTGTTTTCTTATGCATTGACTGCAAGGCCTGCCTGCTAACAAGTCATATGCACCCCAATAACCCCAATCCCCCCTTGGAAGGAACATGTAGCAGGGCCTCTTAACAAAAAATGTCCCACAAAAAAGGAGCTGGTCTCCTAGACTTATAATGGCCATACACTAAGTGTATTGGGCTGACAAACATTTTCCCCTGTGGGGTACACCTCAACCGTTTTCAGAACAAGTTTTTTACGCCCAGCATAATCACCTACCCTTGTTAAGCAATCGACACTGGCTGTAGCAGCACGGAAAACGTTAATGCTGGTGACCTATTGGCAGCGGATGATGAGACGTGGAAGAAAGTCTGATTTAAAACTATGCCCAATGTAAAGGAGTGGGTCTCCTAGACTTGTAATGCCCATACACTAAGTGTATTGAGCTGGCAAACATTTCCCCTATTGGGTACACCTCAAACTTTTCCATAACAAGTATTTTACGTCCATCAAAACCACCCACCCTTGTACGGAATTCGACATTGGCTGTAGCAGCACGGAACATTGTTAACGCTGGTGAACTAGTGGCGGCGGATGATGAGACGTGGAGGAAGGCCTGATTAAAAACTATGCCCAATTTAAAGGAGCGGGTCTCCTAGACTTGGAATACCCATACACTAGTGTATGGGCTGTCAAACATTTTCCCCTGTGGGGTACACTTCAACTGTTTTCAGAAGAAGTATTTTACGCACAGCATAACCACCCACCCTTGTTAATAATTCGACACTGGCTGTAGCTGCACAGACCATGTAAACCCTTTTGATCTAGTGGCGGTGGATGATGAGACTTGGAGGAAGGCCTGATTAAAAAATAGGCCCAATTTAAAGGAGCGGGTCTCCTAGACTTGGAATGCCCATACACTAAGTGTATGGCCTGGCAAACATTTCCCCCTGGGGATAGATATCAACATAGTGTGTACATTTTCTTTTAGGGGCAGTATAAACACCTTGCAAAACTGTAACGTGGTTTCCTACACAGATGCTGCTGGGAAGGTGCATATTTTTAGTAACAATATGTCGGACGAATCGTTGGATGAAGTGATCTGGAAAAGGGGCATGGTGATGACAGGAATGGGAAAGTTCATGATTAATACCAGCAGCGGCAATGGGAGGTATGAGATCCAGGATACAGCCAACAATGATTCGTCGTTTAGCCACCATCAATTACCAGAATCGGTTTCATGCCCGTTTGAAGATCGGTGTAACAGATGCGCGTGTGAGACTCGGCCTAAGAAATGCCTGTCCAAAATATGTTGCCAAAGACGCACATATCTGTATAAAGAGCAAAGTGCAACATGTTCGTGAGATGCTGAATTAGAGAAAGCAGATCAGTGTGGGAGGAAAACCAAACAAACTAATTGATGCTCGTGAAAAACTAAGTTTAAAGATGAGTGCACCATCCGTAACTATAAACACACCCGTGACACAAGCTTCTTCATCATCACCCATACATATTACCAATAATATCCTAATGTTCCAGTCTAAAATTAATTGTCCTAGTGTTACGAACACTATTAAAGGAATGGCACAAAACGTACATAACCACGACCTTTGGAAACACCTCATTTCCTCTTTACAACATATGGACGATGATGGTATTGATGATGAATTAGAAATTTACCACATCCAAACCAATAAGATGAAAACCACAGCTGCAAAAAATGTGCAAAAAAGGCAGTGAATGTCTGGAAAATCATTTTCTCTAAGGCAAAGTTTACCTCTTACTAAAGTATTACCGAATGAGGCATACACAGCTCTCAGGTGTACTCAGCGTGAGATGCTTGAAAGATGATGTATTCTGATTTGTCCATGTCCACTTTTTGAAAGCGAGCAGAAAAGAAGGATGATATAGCGGGAAGACGTGTGATTTTGGTCAGTAAGGAGGTAATGTCAGGTACAGATAGGTAGATCTGCGTGTCATCGGCGTAGTGATGATATTGCAAACCATGCCATTACATCAGCTGTCCCAAGCCGAAGGTGTAGATGGAGAAGAGTAGGGGTCCTAAAACAGAGCCTTGGGGAACACTGAAAGACAGGGGTCAAAATGAGGAGGTGGTGTGGTAGAGGGAGACAATGAATGTCCCCCTACCAGTCTTGTTGTTTTTAAAGACTCTGTCGATAACCCCAAAAAGGACATTTGCAATACCGGCCATGGCCGCATCAGCAGGGGTAGTAAAACTATCAGCCTTACCACCACCAGCGTGATCAGGCACATGGCAGCAAAGCACCCAACTTTGTTGGTTGAACACCAGGCTCCATGAACAGTGTCTGCGGGTGATACCACTGCTTCTTTTGCTGTTGTGCGAGCAAGCCAATCCCCTGTCCATGGTGCATGCGAAGATGCCTACTGCCCTGTACCTGCAGTTAACCACAGTCAAATAGCACCATCATCAAGCACATCCATGTCGTTGTACAGCGCAGCCTTCAGTTGTCCATAACCTAGTCATTGAACAGTAAGCCGAAAGACGCAGCTAACGGCCCACAGGCCACAGTAATAAATTAACAAATTTCTCATCTGCTTGCGCTCTACATGTTGCATTTTAGGCTGGTGGAAGACTGACGCTTTCTGCAACCTGATGGCAGTGACAGTAACAAGGTACTCGGTCCCCAACCTCCACTATTTCTCCGGGTATGCCATCACGACATTACACAAGCAAGCACATGTCCCACAACATTACCTGGGCCATCAACAATGCTGTTACAGGGAAAGTGCACCTAACCACGGACCCGTGGACAAGTGATTGTGGGTAGGGATGGTACATCTCGCTGACGGCACACTTGGTTTGCGTAGAAGAAGTCATGACTCAGTCGGACATTGGGCGACCATGTCACAGATGTATGGAGGAAACAGGTTGTGGAAGGCTTTGTATGTCATATTTAGAGTTTTGAACTGTAGCCTATGGGCAATAGGAAGGCAGTGAAGGGCATGGCAGCGAGGAGAGGCTGGGGAATCAGGGAGGGACAGTTGGATTACTCTGGCAGCAGAGTTTTGGATAGATTTGAGTGGTGCAAGAGTGCTAGAGGGGAGGCTAGAGAGTATAAGGTTGCAATAGTCAAGGCGGGAGATCATGAGGGCGTGCACAAACATTTTTAATTTTCTTGGAATGTACGGATCCAGGAAATGTTTTTGAGTTGTAATGTGCAGGAGGAGGCAAGGGCTTGGATCTTAGCGTGAAAGAGAGGGTAGAGTCGAGTATCACCCCAAGGGCACGAACATGCATGAATATTTGTCTCAGTGTGCCATCTCGGCATTACACAGGCACGTGTCCACAACATTACCCATGCCCTCCACAATGCTGTTACTTGGAAAGTCCACCTAACCACAAACACGTGGACAAGTGCTTCTGGTCAGGGATGGTACAACTCACTGAGGGCACACTGGGTTAACATAGTGGAAGCTGGGACCCACTCCGACTTTCGTATGGTGCACGTCCTCCCAAACCCAGAGTAATGCGGGCCCTACGTCATTCTGGGTTGCACCCACAGTCTACAGCTCCTGCACCTTCTCCTCCTTCTTCGCTTCCTCTTCAGCCTCCAGCTACAAAAGGTAGCACATCAGTCACAAGCTGGAAACACTGCAGCACTGCCTAATGAAAGCGGGAACAGGCTGTGCTGAAGCTAGTATGCTTCTGTGACAAACTCCAAAATGCTGAAGAGTTGTGAACAGCTCTGAAAGAGCAGGCAGATCGGTGGCTGATACGGCTGAACACATAGCCAGGCATGGTTGTGTGTGACAATGTGACAATGGCTGGAACCTGGTGGCTGCTCTGTGGCGAGGCGAGCTCACACACGTGCCATGCCTGGCTCATGCACTTAACCAAATTGGTCAACGTTTTTTGAAAAGTGACACGGAGCTGGCAGATCTGCTCGGAAAATTGCAACGCTCTAAATACCCATTTTAGAAAGTCAGCAACAGCTTCATCCGCCCTTGCCATGATTCAGCAGCGCTTACAGCTTCTGGCTCAATGACTGATGTGTGATGCCCCTAGGCCTTGGAACTGTACACTGCAGATGTTGGAAAGGATTTGTGAGCAGAAGAGGGCAGTTGCTAAATAGTCTACCAACATCAACAAGGTATTCAACTACGTCTTCACACATAACATCTGAGGAATGGACATAGATGTCTGACATATGTAACATCCTCCAAAACTTTGACGAATCCACAAAGAGGGTGAGCGTTAATAACACCATAATTAATGTCTCCATCGTGCTTAAATGTGCTCTAATTTGAAGATTGAGAGTTATAATAGAGCGAAAACATATTTACAGTTTAACAGTTTCAAACACAACCATCCTAAGTAACAACGATAACAATAATCCAATAATTAAACCAAAACAAAACTACCCTGCTGGTGACAGCTTACAATCTACATTAAGTAACAATGATAACAATAATTAAACCAAAACAAAACAATCCTGCTCATGACAACTTACAATCTAAAATGAGGTGGGGGAGATAAAAAATTCAGTGGTGTATTTACAAGAAGGTATTTACAATGATGTTTGTACAATGATATTACTGAGGTTAGTTCTAAGTGTTGGAGGCCTGAGGACAAGGAGGAGGAGGAGAGCATGGTCAGTCGTTCTCTTGGTGAGGACATGAAGTATTGACTGTTAGCAGTCTTGCATGCATGCCTGAGTTTATGTTACGCTGTCTTTCCCGTCACCCTTGTGTTATCAAAATTTTGGGTGACGGGCAATACTGATTGGTGACACTTCTAGACCCACACTACAAGGAGAACTTCTAGTGGCGGGAGACAATGGGAACTGTCCTTTGCATCGCCACTGCTCTAAGAGCGGAGCACGCTACTCAGCCTCTTATGCGCTGATGTCTTGCCCACTTTCTCTTAAGCTGGCTCCATGCCTCTAGGTCACCGGGTCTGTATACAAGGAGGGATGGCGGGCACCGCTAGTAAAAAGAGGGCTCACCGTGGGCTCCAGGATACATATACAGTCATGGCCAAAAGTATTGAGAATGACACAAATATTAATTTTTACAAAGTCTACTGCTTCGCTTTTTCTAATGGCAATTTGCATATACTCCAGAATATTATAAAGAGTGATCAGCTTAACAGCAATTACTTGCAAAGTCAATATTTGGCTAGAAAATGAACTTTATCCCCCAAAACACATTTCAACATCATTGCAGCCCTGCCTTAAAAGGACCAGCTAACCTCTTTTCAGTGATTGCTCTATTAACACAGGTGTGGGTGTTGATGAGGACATGGCTGTAGATCAATCTGTCATGATTAAGTAAGAATGAGACCACTGGACACTTTAAAAGGAGGCTGGTGCTTGGCATCATTGTTTCTCTTCTGTTAACCATGGTTATCTCTAAAGAAACACGTGCAGTCATCACTGCAATGCACAAAAATGGCCTAACAGGGAAGAGTATCGCAGCTAGAAAGATTGCACCTCAGTCAACAATCTATCGCATCATCAAGAACTTCAAGGAGAGAGGTTCCATTGTTGCCAAAAAGGCTTCAGGGCGCCCAAGAAAGACCAGCAAGCGCCAGGACCGTCTCTTAAAAGTGTTTCAGCTGCGGGATCGGGCTACCAGCAGTGCAGAGCTTGCTCAGGAATGGCAGCAGGCAGGTCTGAGAGCATCTGCACGCACTGTGAGGCGGAGACTCTTGGAGCAAGGCCTGGTCTCAAGGAGGGCAGCAAAGAAGCCACTTCTCTCCAGAAAAAACATCATGGACAGACTGATATTCTGCAAAAGGTACAGGCAATGGACTGCTGAGGACTGGGGTAAAGTTATTTTCTCTGATGAATCCCCTTTTTGATTGTTTGGGACATCAGGAAAACACCTCATTCGGAGAAGACAAGGTGAGCGCTACCACCAGTCTTGTCTCATGCCAACTGTTAAACATCCTGAAACCATTCATGTGTGGGGTTGCTTCTCAGCCAAGGGAATCGGCTCTCTCACAGTCTTGCCTAAAACCACAGCCATGAATAAAGAATGGTACCAGAATGTCCTCCAAGAGCAACTTCTCCCAACCCTCCAAGAGCAGTTTGGCGATCAACAATGCCTTTTCCAGCATGATGGAGCACCTTGCCATAAAGCAAAGGTGATAACTAAATGGCTCAGGGAACAAAACATAGAGATTTTGGGTCCATGGCCTGGAAACTCCCCAGATCTTAATCCCATTGAGAACTTGTGGTCAATCATCAAGAGACGGGTGGACAAACAAAAACCTAAAAATTCTGACAAAATGAAAGCATTGATTGTGCAAGAATGGACTGCTATCAGTCAGGATTTGGTCCAGAAGTTGATTGAGAGCATGCCAGGGAGAATTGCAGAGGTCCTGAAGAAGAAGGGTCAACACTGCAAATATTGACTTGCTGCATTAACTCATTCTAACTGTCTATATAAGCTTTTGTTACTCATATGTTTGCAATTATTATATTTCTGTCTGTGATAAAAACATCTGTCAAACACACATAAAAACCAGAGGGCAGCAGATTATGTGAAAATATAATATTTGTGTCATTCTCAAAACTTTTGGCCATGACTGTAAACCAATAAGAGAGGAAAGATGAGCCCACATAGAAGGGAGCGCCTCAATTATATACTTATAAACAGCACTTTATTGACAAATATCAGAAAACAGCATACAGACAAAGGACATAATTTAAAAACATTAAAAACACATCAAAAGAGACCTACTAGCCATGCCTTAATGTGGAGGCCATAGCAACCCACACAGCAAAAAAGTAACCCAAAAAAAGAAATACAAAGGTGCAAACAAAGCCCCCACAAAATAATGTCTAATGTCTTAGATGATGATGCGTTAAGGAAAACACCATATCGAACAACCTAATATAGTTGTAAAGGACATGATATATGTACATCAACACAGTACCATATGAGCCCAAAAGACGTCTTGTAACAAGAAAAACCTGAAAAGTGAATTCAAGCATAGAGCTAGATAGTAACAGAATAAGGCAGAAAAAAAAAGTGTTAATATCAGGCACACTGAATTGTATAGGTGCTGAGCCAATCTGTCAAAACAGTAGTAGCCAAAGGGGGAACACCAAAAGAGGGGGTGTGGGATAGGTTCCCATGAGTATCACCACACGAATGTGGTTTCCTCTGGTCTGTCTGCTGCATTTCCCCGCAGCGTCGGCGCTTCGGGTGCATAGTGCACTGCCCCCCTTGCTGCTCATACGGTCACAGCTGGAGACTCACTCCTGCTTTGCTTTTTTTTCCCTCAGCTTCCGGCCAGGTTCCCTGTCTAAAAATGACCCCTCTTTCTGTGTAATGGGGCCTATACTTTACCATAATCCTTCCGCCGTGAAATGGGAGACAGCCTTGACAGTTTCGGACTAGGCGCAGCACAGGTACCTGCAGCCTGGTCATCCTGACACCGTACATATCTGGCAAATCAGTTCTTTAATGCAAGCAGCATAGAAGGCATGTACTTCCAATTTTCTAGAGAAAATTATACAGTACATTCAGAACAGTTTCAGTTTAAAGGACTTTGCGGCTCGTATCATTCCACAAGATGACACTAGTCTCATACTTAAAATTTTTTGTGGAAAATAATTTCCCCACTGATAGCTTGTGTATGTTTGGAATTATGTTACATCATTTGTGTGATTAATTATTCATACCTATTTGGTTCACAATATATTCATCTTTTCCTTCAACGCTTTGGAATATCACGTTGTAAGAGTTAAAGCAACTTGTTGAAGTGTATTTTACCTCAAATGTGAAGCTTCTTGTTAATTGTCATCTTTACTATTTCTCCATTCCGTGTGCGGCTAACCACCTCATTGAAGTTATTGAGTTTCTTTGTCAAGAAAACTACAGCTACACTAATACCACGTTCTTTTCCTATTAATTCATCATGCTGCTGAAGTA